>JAVJIF010022050.1:0-41530 GCA_038442645.1 Agave tequilana | reverse complement strand
AAAAGCCGGTGCAGCCAGTGCCTCTCTGGCTAAATCTTCAAGGAAAGTCTCTACGGAGACAGAGAAGGCTATCTGCGAGCCTACTGCGGTTCTCTGGCGCAACAAGGAAGCACGCTCGCAGTCCAAGTCCATCACTTCTGAGAACCTTGTCGTTCACTTTGACCAAGGAAAATTTGAAGAAGTCCTCTCTGGGGGTGGTTTAATGCTTCATGCACGGAAGCATAGGAAGGTCTCCACGGCTAAGGTTTCAGAGCACAAACTGGAAGCAGAACTCTGCCGACACCCTTCAACCTCGCGTGTGGCTTATCAGGTTCCTTGAGAACCTAAGTATCCTCTGCCAAAGTAGATGTGGAGGCCTAAACAGAAGTCTCTGGGCAAAGCCTCAGGCGTAGCTACGCCAAAACAGCGTCCTCTCACGAAGAAAAAGGTAAGATGCCTATCTGCTCCAACAATGCCGCCAGCCGTGAAGTCACGACGGCAATCATACCGTCGCCCAATTCAAGAGCGGCAATGCCTTGTGCCAGCCTCGTTCTCATGAGCGAAGCTACTGTACCACAGCGTATGCACATGGTTCGTGGCCGCAAAGCTAAAGCTAAAGTACTATCTAAGGCTAATCGCCTTCGCAGCAGCATAGCGGGTAAAGCACCACAGCGTGCTCTGCTCTCCAGTTCGTCAGGCACTAAGCTCGCGCTTTGTGGCGAAGTTAGAACCGAAGCACTATTCAGTGCTAATCCCTTCTGCAGGGATAAAAGGAGTAGGACATTGTCCTATGTACGACCAAAAAGAGCCTTTGCACTGGATTGTTTGGGCCCAAACGGGTCTAATTTGTGGGAATTTTTGACAAGTAAACAAAAGTCAAAATCTTTCCAAATTTCTTCCCCCTCTTGTCAGCAAGAGGGATGCCAGTTGGTGACAGTACACTTAGTTCATTGCCGGCTAGCACCAATCCTCGCCACTTCTCCAGGCTGACAATCAGTTTTTGATCGGCTGTCGGTACAAGCCCCGATAAAGCATCGCAAAAGGAGCGTCTCACGGGATCCACCCTCTGCATCCGTCAACATGACCGGAAGAGGACGAGAGTTACGTAGGGGAAGACAAGTATCTGACGACACACCCTACAGCTCCCCAGATCCAGATTACAGCTCAGGCTTAGGCGAAGTCTTGATACATGAAGAAGTGTTTTTTGAAATACCAGATCTAGGGTAGCGATATCCTACAATTATGAATAGCCTTCCTCCTGAACGGCCCTAGCCTAGCCGGAGCCAAGGAGAAGATCACTCCAACCATCGATTGAAGAAGATGAAGACAGTGGGTATTCCTCTTCGGCGACAGTTAGCTCAGTGCGAACCGACAGAGCATTAGTCAATATGGCTGATAATGCTAACGACGACATTCGTTGGCATTTGAAAGCTCAGGAGCAAACTTTCAAAACCCAGCAAGAAGCTCTGGACAACATTAAACAGATGCTCGCTCAACTCCTCAGTAATCGGAACAATAATGATGCCGGGAGCAACCACGACGAGGAGGAACATTTTAGCAATGAGCAGCCAAAGGCGGAGAAATCCAAAGAGGGTTCTTCTTTAGACGCTGAAGTCCTTAAGGGCCTTTAAGCTCAAATTGCATCCCTAACTTAGAGGGATGAATTAAAGAAAGTAGGGGCAATCCGTCCTTACCCACTGGAGTGGGATTCGATGCCATACCTACCGAAGTTCAAACCACCAACGTTGCATACGTATGATGGCAAGAGTTCATCAAATCAGCACATTTACTATTTTCGGTCTCAGACCAGTAATGTTATAGACAAAGACGCCATCATGGCTAGGCTGTTCATTGGCACCTTAAAGGGGGTAGCATTCGACTGGTTCCGAAGTCTCCCTCCGGCTCTGTCAATTCCTGGATCGACCTGGAAACCCGATTCCTCTCTCGTTTCTATGAGGATGATACTGAGGTAACCATAGACAAGCTCCTCTCCACCGTGCAGAAGAAGGGAGAATCTGTCCGTGACTACATTGAGCGGTTCAGAAACTTATCTTTGATGTGCCCAGCAGGGACGCCATTACCCATGCTCTTACAGACGTGCAGGCACAACTTCTTGGACCAAGTAGAGGTTCGCATGGGGGCTGTCAAAGCCCATACCTGGAAAGAATTGGTCGAACAAGCTGAGATAGCTGAAAAGTCGGCTAAAAAGTTTGAACCATCTACCCCTAAAGGCAAATGGGGTATGAACAATAAAGGACGTAGCGATATACCGCAATCTTCTCAAGCCAAAGAGAAAGAGACTATGTCCGTAGAATTGTCCGGGGACGTGCAGTCAAAGGCCAAGAAGAGCGGCTTCAATAATCAGGAGTCTAAGTTTCCTCTAAAACAGTACTCCTTTAGAGACGATCAGGTGGTCACGATATTCCATTTTCTCCACAAAGGGAATAAAATGAAGCTGCCAGATGCTCGGCGTCCCAATGAGATAGGATGCACAAACGACCCCAAATACTGCCTTTACCACAGGATGATTCACCATCCTACCGACAAGTGCTATGTCCTCAAGGACAGAATACAAGCCTTGATCGATGCCGGAGTCCTGACAGTAAAGTCAGAACAGAAGAAAGTTCTCGCTAATATGGTGACCCTCGAGTTCGACAAAACCCCAAGGGTCACAGTTCCTGACGGGATGTATCCGGTCCCTGCGTCACGATTGGAAATCAGGCATCCTCCAGCTAAAACTCAAGATAATAAGGGTCTTATTCCCACTAATATTGGAGACAGGGGAAGTCATGTGGAGACACCCAGACCTCGTCCAAGACGTACAGTGGGATTCAAAGAAGCCCAAGCTAAAGGGCAAATCTTGCAATGTCATCTCTATCCTGCCAGACGATGACAATTTTATGTCAGCTTCCCTCAGTGATTCAGAAGGAGAAAATCATGCTTGCACATCACAGGCCGATGTACCTCAGCCGACAGGTACTCGATCTGGAAAATCATACTTAAAGCAGTATGAAAAGACTACTAACGAGATACAACAACAGACAACGTCAGCACAAATACCAGCATCCGCTCCAGTTCCAACCAAGGGAAAGGAGAAGCCTAAGGAAGTCTGGTTCGACCATGTCCTGAAGAAACCTTCAGGCCCCAGGCTTGACACGCCCTTTCGTTTTGACATATTGGCCCAATTGGCTAATATCCCAGCTCGTATTATAATACACGAACTCTTTCGTCTCTCGAAAGAGACAAGAGAAGCACTCAGGGATGCCCTGGCTAATTCAGAATCATTCCTGACATATATGCCAGAGATCCCTAAAGATGACGCTCAGTTTTCATGCCCTGAATACCATCATGTATAGTCAAAGGTCCCCGCTATTACCTTCACAGCGGAAGATATGCTTCTTAAAGATAACAAGCACGATCGACCTCTGTACTACACCGGGTATATCGGTTCAACATGCAGTGAAAGGGTACAAGTCGATCCGGGGTCCGCACTCAGCATTATTCCCAAAAGGCTACTTTACTTTCTCGGCATACCGCTGTATAGGTTGTCCGCAACCACCACTACAATATACAGTTTCAATGCCGGGAGTAGTAATCCACTTGAAAATTCGACTCCGTTGACGAATCGGGAGCCTAAAGTCAGAGTGACGTGCTATGTCATTGACGCTGACACATCATATAACCTGCTGTTAGGACGACCATGGATCCACGCCAACTAGATCGTTCCCTCCACTCTGCACTAGTGCTTCAAATATGTTGAAGATGACACGACAGTGCGAACTGTCTTTGCTGAAAAGCAACCATTCAAAGGGGTGAAAAATTACTTCACTGACGCTCTCCTGTATCAAGAGGCCGGTGAAACACCTAAAGAATCATTGCCAGATGATGATGAAAGTGGCAATGAGGCGGATTCAGAATTTGAAGCAGGCATGCCAGCCATTTTAATTGGTGAACTAATTATAGCATGTCTTAATAATCCCCAATGTAATACTCCTTCTGAAGATGAAAGTGAATGGGTAATTAATGATAATATTTCTTTCGATTATCCTGCGGGTGTGGGTTGTTTGAATCCATTAGGGATAGCTCTCTGCACATGCCTTTACATAAACCAAGTGCGTCCAGTACACCCATGGAATCTATAGAAGGGGCGCGATAGTAATCCCTCCATCCAAAGAAGGTCAGTTACCAATAATTTTCTGTAGAACCCAACCACGGGACTTGGAGCTGCGGATTCAAGTTCAGACTCAGATACCCCACAAGTCTTCCACTACGCGCGGCCAGCGCGCCATATTATGAAGAAAATGGGATACGACCTAAAGCATGGAGAAGGACTGAATTTTAGAAAAGGAAGGCGTAGTTTGCTGCGTAACTTTGTGCCAAAAGGAAAGCCTGCAAATTACTATGATAGTACACGTAGGGGGTTGGGGTACGTTACACCCACATCGTCAGCAATGGTTCAAGTTAAAGACGATGAACCAATTTCATCACATTCAGCCTCATCTTCCGAGTGGGACTCAGATGTTAATATGGGAATGATGTTCGAAAATCTCACCACTAATATGACTTCAAGCAGTCAATAGGAGCTTACAGAAGCTACTGATGAGGAACCATGGGCCCAGCAATTAGATCTCCAATGGAAAAAAGATTCGAACTGCGCGAACCACCTACTGAAGACAAGGTAATGCAGGTCAACTTGGGTAGTCAAGACCACCCTAAGCCCATCTTTATAAGTAAAAGTTTATCACTTACAGAAAAGAAAGAATTGATAATACTCGTAAAGGAGTATATAGACGTCTTCGCATGGAACTACGAAGACATGCCCGGACTTGATCCGTAAGTAGCCGTGCACCGTCTGAATATCAAGCCCGACGTCAAGCCAGTCAAGCAGCAACAACGTCGGTTTCACCCAAACATTATGGAAGCTATTGAAGCTGAAGTCCATAAGCTCATTGCATGTGGCTTCATTCGGGAGGAACAACATCCAGATTGGGTTGCTAATATCGTTCCAGTCCTCAAGAAGAATGGGAAAATACGGATCTGCATCGACTACCGTGATCTCAATACAGCTTGTCTTAAAGACGAATTCCCACTGCCCATCACCGATGTCATGATTGACAACACATGCGGATTCGAAAGAATATCTTTTATGGGTGGCTTTTTAGGGTACAATCAGATTAAAATGTACCCCGACGATGAGAAGCATACTTCGTTTCGAATACCCTTAGGGGTATACTGCTACACTGTATGCCCTTCGGGTTAGAGAGAACGCTGGAGCAACCTATCAGCGGGTAATGAGTACAATCTTTCGCGATCATCTACGAAAAATGGTAGAATGCTATATCGACGACATTGCTGTCAAAAGCCGCAATAAGAATGACCATCTTCGTGACTTGAGAACGATGTTCGACATAATGCGGGCTCATCAGCTAAAAATGAATCCGACAAAATCCTTCTTGGGAGTGTCAAGTGGCAAGTTCCTTAGGTTTATTGTTACATCAAAAGGAATTCATCTCGACCTAGACAAGGTCAAAGCCATTCAAAGCGTGCATCCACTGAGGAATCTCAAAGAGCTTAGAGGCTTGCAAGGTAGATTGGCTTATATCAGAAGATTCATCACAAACCTTTCAGGCCGCTGTCAGTCGTTCATTGCCTCATGAAAAGGGTGCTTCCTTCGTATGGGATCAAGCTTGTCAGGAAGCTTATGACGACATCAAAAGGTATTTCACAAAATCTCCAGTCTTAGTGGCCCCCACATCAGGGATGTAGGGCCTGCTCTGATACCAATTGTTGGTCTCGAGATGATGCCAATTGCGAAACTTTCTCTGTTGACACTTATGGATCTAAAATACGAAGTCAACACAAATACTAAACAAAGAAGGATTAAAGTTAATCAAATAAATAAACTTGCAATAAAGGAAATCAAATCTCAAAAAAGTTTAGACAAACGTAAACACGAGAGATTTATCCTAGTTCTGTCCTCGTGACCTACATCTAGTCCCCAAGCCACCCGCTTGAGATTTTCCTTTATCCTTGATTTTGTACACCCAAAATCAACACCATGCACACCACTTGACAAATCCCCTTTGCTAAATGTGTACACCTTCTCTTTACACCAAGAGAACAAACTCCACCTTGTACAACTGCTTCTATACCAAGAAGACACCCGTGTACAATGATTGCTTTGAGTGTTACAACACTTTCCTATAAGCCTTGGTACTGTGTATGAACGTGGACAAGGTCTAATATAGGAGAAAAACTTCAGAGAACTTCACAAAGGAATTTGAATTTGGAGAAGAACAGAAGTTGGAATCAGTTTTCAGGTTTGACAGAATTTTTATATAGAAAACTGAAGATTAGGATTCATAAATGGCCTTTAGATTAACCACCCTTTATATAGTTACACACTAGGGTAAGTTAGGGTAGTTATAGGTGCAATTCAAATGTTTGGAACGTTGGAAAATGTTGCACAAAAGACCAGATAACAGAAACTGTCCAACAGTCAGAAACTGCCTATAGTAAAAGAGTTAGTCGACTATATAAGGCAATTTTCCAAAGGTTAGTCGACTAGGTTTGACTATAAGTCGACTAGGTCAAGATAAGTTCGAGTGACAGGTTTCTGGTTTAACTGAATCAAGTCGACTGCAACTTCTTATAAGTCGACTGGATCAGCTATTAGTCGACTAGGGGAATAGGGTTAGTCGACTACAAGGTCTATTAGTCGACTAATTTTGTCTGTCAAGTCGACCAATGGACAAACAGAGAGTTGGTTTATTTTTGACACATGACTAGTCGACTAGGGGGTTTGGGTTAGTCGACTACTCTATGGGTTAGTCGACTATAAAGGGATATAAGTCGACTATATAACAATGATATGTGTGTGTATCAAGGCTTTTGACATGTATTATATATTTACAAAACACATCACATCAACTCTCTTTGGGAAGTCTTGATCATGATAAACTCTTGATTTAACTTGTGTTAGAGCTCCAAATGAAATGCTTCACAAATGTCTTCATCAAAACATGTTCCAACATTCTCCCCCCTTTTGATGATGACACGTTGTGTGCACATATGCTCCCCCTGCAGAAAATAGGTTATATTTTCCTCCCCCTGCAGAAATTGGGTTATAACAGATAGAGAAATACTTTGTTCTCCCCTTGCAACAAATATATCATTAAATATATATATGTTCTTATCAACTTTTATATGGTACCTGCAAGATAAACGTTAGATGGTACCAATATATAAAAGAACATATTAACCTTTAGGAGTCCAAATCCATTTAGAATTTAGTTTCCATCTATTAGTATACACATAGTTGTATGAATTACATATATCATGAATGTATGATGCAATATATATATTTTTATCATGAATACTTAAATTCTTAGGAATCCATAAACTTTATCTTAATTCTTTTTGAAACATGATTAACTTTCTTTTCACATATGGATTACTACAATATGAAGAATTTTCAATATATCCAATACCATAATTATTATGTGACAAGTTTTGAAAAGATAATAAATCATTCAATTTTTCTTTTCCTTGATTGAACTTAGTCACTTTTTTCAAAATATCTTCATATTTCTTTTTGAAAACTAACATGTCTTTATCCAATATAGAAATCCTTTCATTCAAAGACATAGTTTCCTTTTTAAGAAAAACATTTTCTTTTATAAACTTCTCATTATCATTTTTCAAAGATGATATGACTTTTTCAAACTCATATTTTTGAGAATTTATAAAAGAAAATTGTAAAGCATAACATGAATTTTCATTTAAAAGTTTTTCATTTTCTTTTGATAAAACTTTATTTTTTAGTTTTTCATTTTTCAGATCATTAAATAATTCATGAAATGCATCAGAAAGTTCAGTAAACGATACCTCATCATCTTCTAGGGTCATGTAACAGAGATTGACACGTTCTGTGATTTCTTATTCGTCAGAGGACGAGGAATCACTGTTTTCCCATGAGGCTTCGTAGTTTTTCTTCTTTCTGAACTTTTTGCTCTTGATTTTACCTTTATTTTTGAGCAATGAGCAATCCATCTTCATATGACCTGATTTATTGCAATTAAAGTATTTGAATTTAGCTTGCTTTAGGAATCTCCTGAATTTCTTTGAGAGCATTGCCATCTCCTCTTCATCGTCATTGGAATCGTCCGTGTCGGAGGATGCATGGAAGGCAATTTCTTTCTTCTTTGAGGGGTGTTGTCGTTCCTCCTTCTTTCTTTCTTCCAATTGCACTTCATATGCCATTAGATTACCAATTAGGTTTTCTAACGTCATAGTTGAGAGATCATTGACTTCTTCAATAGCGGTTGTCTTCTTCTCCCATTCTGGTGTGAGTGCACAAAGGATCTTACGAACTCTTTCGATTTGGGTGTAGTCCTTTCCAAGGGATGCTAATGAATTGATAATGTCGGTGAATCTTGTAACCATTTCTGATATGGTTTCATTCTCCTCCAGTTTGAATAATTCAAACCTGTGGACAAGAACAGATATTTTAGACTCTTTAATTTTATTTGTGCCTTCGTGTGTTACCTGAAAAGTATGCCATATTTGATATGCAGAAGTGGTTGTTGACACACAGTTGAACTCTTTTTGGTTAAGGCACAAAACAAGGCATTCATCGTTTTAGCATCAAGGTTCGCATTCTTCTTTTGATCCTCACTCCAAGTGTTGTAGTTAGTTGTTGGCTTGGTGTACGATGCTTCTACGATGTTCCAAAGTTCATAGTTGAGCGATTGCAAGTAGATCTTCATTCTACACTTCCAATAGTTGTAGTTGGATCCGTCAAATAGTGGTGGACGTTGTGTAGAATGTCCTTCTTTGAATTGGGATGAAGGGAACTCTGTTGCCATCCTTGTTGTTGACTAGGTATTCAGGGCTTGTATGCCGGTTGGGGCTCTGATACCAAATGTAGGGCCTGCTCTGATACCAATTGTTGGTCCCGAGATGATGCCAATTACGAAACTTTCTCTGTTGGCACTTATAGATCTAAAATACGAAGTCAACACAAATACTAAACAAAAAAGGATTAAAGTTAATCAAATAAATAAACTTGTAATAAAGGAAATCAAATCTCAGAAAAGTTTAGACAAACGCAAACACGAGAGATTTATCCTGGTTCGGTCCTCGTGACCTACATCCAGTCCCCAAACCACCCGCTTGAGATTTTCCTTTATCCTTGATTTTGTACACCCAAAATCAACACCATGCACACCACTTGACAAATCCCCTTTGCCAAATGTGTACACCTTCTCTCTACACTAAAAGAACAAACTCCACCTTGTACAACTGCTTCTACACCAAGAAGACACCCGTGTACAATGATTGCTTTGAGTATTACAACACTTTCCTATAAGCCTTGGTACTGTGTATAAACGTGGACAAGGTCTAGTATAGGAGAAAAACTTTAGAGAACCTCACAAAAGAATTTGAATTTGGAGAAGAACAGAAGTTGGAATCAGTTTTCAGGTTTGGCAGAATTTTTATTTAGAAAACTGAAGATTAGGATTCATAAATGGCCTTTAGATTAACCACCCTTTATATAGCTACACACTAGGGTAAGTTAGGGTAGTTATAGGTGCAATTCAAATGTTTGGAATGTTGGAAAACGTTGCACAAAAGACCAGATAACAGAAACTGTCCAACAGTCAGAAACTGCCTATAGTCAACTTACCTTTTGAGTTAGTCGACTATACAAGACAATTTTCCAAAGGTTAGTCGACTAGGTTTGACTATAAGTCGACTAGGTCAAGATAAGTTCGAGTGACAGGTTTCTAGTTTAACTGAATCAAGTCGACTGCAACTTCTTATAAGTCGACTGGATCAGCTATTAGTCGACTAGGGGAATAGGGTTAGTCGACTACAAGGTCTATTAGTCGACGAACTTTGTCTGTCAAGTCAACTAATGGACAAACAAAGAGTTGGGTTTATTTTTGACACATGACTAGTCGACTAGGGGGTTTGGGTTAGTCGACTACTCTATGGGTTAGTTGACTATAAAGGGATATAAGTCGACTATATAACAATGATATGTGCGTGTGTATCAAGGCTTTTGACATGCTATTATATATTTACAAAACACATCACATCAACTCTCTTTAGAAAGTCTTAATCATGATGAACTCTTGATTTGACTTGTGTTAGAGCTCCAAATGAAATGCTTCACAAATGTCTTCATCAAAACATGTTCCAACAAGGGAAACCATTCTTACTTTATGTGAAAGCTATGGACTATTCTCTTGGTGCCCTCCTTGCTCAAAAGGATGACAATGGTCACGAGCAAGCCATTTATTATCTGAGCAAGACCCTCATAGGAGCAGAATCTCGCTATAATCCTATCGAGAAAGAGTGTTTAGCTCTTGTCTTTGCCGTTCAGAAGACACGATATTATTTGGTTGGGCAAACTATACATGTCATTTCTAGAGTGAATCCTTTGCGTTTTCTCATGATGAAGCCAGGATTACTGAATTCAAGATTAGCTAAATGGGCACTTCTTTTGTCTCAATACGACATGATCTTTATCCCTCAGAAGGCGGTTAAAGGCCAGGCCCTCGCAGAGTTCTTAGCTGCTCATCCAGTTCCGGAACACTCAAAACTTCACGAAGATATCCCAGATGAAGTCTTCGAGTCTAATACAACCTCATAGGAGGAAGTATGGCAGATGTTCTTCGATGGAGCATCACGAATAGGCCCTAAAGGCAAGATCATTACCGGAGTGGGGGTTGTGTTCATCTCCCCACAGAATCATGTCCTCCCCAGAGCATTTTCTCTGACAGAATCATGTTCCAACAATGTAGCGGAATATAATGCTCTGATCATTGGTCTTCAGCTCGCCCATGGAACGGGAGTACGTTACCTCAAAGCTTACGGCGATTCAAAACTGATTATCAATCAGGTTAAGGGTGAGTATGAGGTCCGTCATGAAGACTTGGTGCCTTATTACCACACAATCATTGAGTTGGCTAATCTATTTGAAGGTTTCTACATTGGACACGTGTCTCGATCTCAGAATACCAGGGCAGACGCTCTTGCTGCATTAGCAACAACACTAGCCCTGCCAGCCGACACCGAGTATCACCTCACAGTGGCCACTTGACACCTTGTATGTTCTAGGCATATGTTAAAAACCCGAGAAGCCTACAATGTCTCGATGGATTTTGAGCCGAGAGAATTGCGATTTCCTCTCATCGACTATGCCTTACACTGTCTGCTGCTAGACGATCCTAAAGAAGCGACATCTATCAGACGAGGGTCCTTCCGTTTCTACTACGATCCAACTTTGAAGACACTTTACCATCGTTCATATGATGGTGTCCTCCTTCGTTACCTTTCTAATTCAGAGGCACAGAGAGTGCTTAAAGAAACACATGACGGCATATGCGGAGCTTATCAGCCAGGTTCAAAGCTCAAAGACAGACTACATAGGCTTGGATACTATTGGCCAACCATGATAGCCGATGTCATACAATATGCACAGAGATGTAAAGCATGCCAGATTCATGCGAACTTCATACACCAACCTTCGGAGTTGCTCCACCTAACTGTTGCTTCATGGCCATTTGAAGCATGGGGAATTGACGTCGCAGGACCAATCAGCCCCTCTTCGATAAGAGGTCACCAGTTTATCTTGACAATAATTGATTACTTTTCAAAGTGGGCAGAAGCTATACTACTGGTTGAAGTCAAAACCTCTAACGTGGTTAATTTCATCAAACACCATGTCATCCATCGATTTGGTGTCCCTAGGCGGATCATCCATGATAATGGTCCCCAATTCATAAGCCAGCATTCAACAAAATGATCATCAAGCTACTCAAGAAATTCGTCTCCTCGAATAAGCGAGACTGGGATGAAAAGCTTGGTGAATGTCTTTGGGCCTACCGAACCACGGTTCGGACTCCGACGGGCAATGCACCTTTTTCCTGGTGTACGGGTGCGAATCAGTCATCCCGTTGGAAATCCAGATGTCGTCGTTGCGAGTCGCTCTAATGACTAAGATCACATTAGAGGACAATGATCGGTTGCGTCTTCAAGAGCTCGAAGCCCTATATGAGAAGCGATTACAAACTCAGCAACGCATCGAGCTGTATCAAGCTCGAATCTCAAAAGCCTTCAATAAGAAGGTCAAACAAAGAATCTTCTAGAAAGAAGATTTGGTTTTAGCCATCAGATGACCGATGATTATGACGCACAAGACCAAAGGCAAATTTCAGCCTAAATAGGAAGGACCGTTTGTAATAGAAACAGTCTATTCAAACGGATCATATCGTCTTATGACTTCAGACGATGACTTACTCATGATGTCGATCAATGGCAAGTTCTTAAAGAAGTAGTATCCTTGATTAAGGACCTTTCTTATGATCAAGTTAACACCATACCTCTGATCAAGACCTTCATATCCAAGGTACATGCAAAGAGAGTTTTTCTCTTCCTCAAAGCGAGATCATACAACCATAAACCAGTGGGAACCTGGTCATACACTGGTTCTCCTAAAGGAGAATCAAGCTTACACATGCGCTAACCAGATGATCCAACATCCTTAACGATTAAGGATAGAGGAAAATGTTGGCCTTTAAGCCCAACATAAGTCCTCGATAACTCATCATGCTGAGGGGAATAGCATGGCTAGCCTGACTCAAATGGTAGTTGGTAAAGGCATATCAAACCCGTTAACAGCTGAGGATTTGCTAAAAATTCTAAGGGACCTGTTCCTATTTGATCCTCTCTCTAAAATCACTTACCAATTCTCATCCATAGAATGGTAAGACCACATATACATTTCACTGTTACGTTAACATTAAACCTATGACAGTAATTTTCTCGTTTCTCCCCGCGAAAATGAGACCTTTTCCCAAATTTCATTATACCTTGAGCTTGGTGACGTCTCAATTGGTTATGTCATTGCGACCTCTGAACTAGCAGACAGCTAAGTCTCAATTTCGAGCTTGTTGACATTTACAAAAGACAAGTCTCAATTTCGAGCCTGTTGACATTTACAAAAGACAGGTTTCATTGATACTTGTTGACATTTACAAAAGACAAGTATCACCTACTTTAAGCTTGGTGGCGTCTCAATCGGTTATGTCATTGTGACCTCTGAACCAGCAGACAGCCAAGTCTCAATTTCGAGCTTGTTGACATTTATAAAAGACAGGTTTCACCCATACTTGTTGACATTTACAAAAGACAAGTATCACCTACCTTGAGCTTGGTGGCGTCTCAATCGGTTATGTCATTGCGACCTCTGAACCAGCAGACAGCCAAGTCTCAATTTCGAGCTTGTTGACATTTACAAAAGACAAGTCTCAATTTTGAGCCTGTTGACATTTACAAAAGACAGGTTTCACCCATACTTGTTGACATTTACAAAAGACAAGTATCACCTACCTTGAGGTTGGTGGCATCTCAATCGGTTATGTCATGCGACCTTTGAACCAGCAGACAGCCAAGACTCAATTTTGAGCCTGTTAACATTTACAAAAGACAGGTTTCATTGATACTTGTTGACATTTACAAAAGATAAGTATCACCAACCTTGAACTTGGTGGGGTCTCAATCGGTTATGTCATTGCGACCTCTAAACCAGCAGACAGCCAAGTCTCAATTTCGAGCCTGTTTACATTTACAAAACACAGGTCTCGATACTTGTTGACATTTACAAAAGACAAGTATCACCAACCTTGAGCTTGGTGGCGTCTCAATCGGTTATGTCATTGCGACCTCTGAACCAGTAGACAGCCAAGTCTCAATTTTGATCTTGTTGACATTTACAAAAGACAAGTCTCAATTTCGAGCCTGTTGACATTTACAAAAGACAGGTTTCACCCATACTTGTTGACATTTACAAAAGACAAGTATCACCTACCTTGAGCTTGGTGGTGTCTCAATCGATTATGTCATTGCGACCTCTGAACCAGCAGACAGCCAAGTCTCAATTTTGAGCTTGTTGACATTTACAAAAGACAAGTCTCAATTTCGAGCCTGTTGACATTTACAAAAGACAGGTCTCACCCATACTTGTTGACATTTACAAAAGACAAATATGACCCTTTCAGTCCATCAAGGACTACTCCGAACTTGGTGGCTTCTCAATCGGTTACGTTATTGCGACCTCTGAACTAGCAGGTAGCCAAGTTTCATCATTCAGTACAGTAAGGACTATTTCCTCAGAAGGCTGCAATACAACTTGGAAGCGGCAAATTCAGAAAATAGAACAAGTTGGAAACACAACAGAAAGGTCAAAACAAAATTACTTTTATTAATTCCGAAAAGGAGTGATACATGGAGGCACACATATTACAAGCTACGAGCGTACGTCATAAGATCTGATCCGTTCTTCAAGAAAGGCCAGCCTTGTCTTCTTATCATTAGCAGCCCTGACAAGCACCTGTGATCTCAACTCAGCCTCGTTAAAATTCACTGTCTGGGCCAAGCGAGCCTCGACCTCGACCAAGGTTGCCCTTTGAGCTAACCCCTGCCGCGAAAGCTCGTCACTCTGAACCTTAAGCTGCTTGAGCCGCGCAGTTTTTTCAAGACGTACTGGTTCAGCCTTGGATAAGAGAAGATTTCCCTTCCTGATCATTTCCTTGGCCTTCTCAATTTTGTCTTCAGCGTCAAGAAGAGCACTGTTAGAAGCATCTATGTCGTCTCCAAGCTCTACTTACCTTACTTTCAAGGATTTCAAGTCAGAAGAAATGGCCTTAGCAGCTTCCTAAGCTTCATACATTTGAGCGACAAGGTGCGCAAGATGTTCATTAACCGAAGACTCCAAGTCCGAACGGCTGAGACGGCACCATTCCTCTACGTCCCTCTTAAATTGGTCTACCAGAAGTTCTAATGCAGCAGCCTGGTTATCCCCTCTAAAGTTTCGGATACTCTCAATACTGCGGGAGAGGACCACCTTTAAAGTAGAAAATGACATAGTCGAGCCTTTCAAGACCAGATCGATGGATCGCTTCAAGCCCTTATAAAAGCTATCAACTATGTCAGCTACAAATTCATTTTCAGCCTCAGCCACTCCTGGCAGACGGGCAGCCTCTGAAGATTCCACCGACCTTATTAATGTTACCGTAGAAGGAATGACGGGAACACTAGCTGCAGCAGCATGGCAGATCATCAGTGATCTCGGCGAAGTCTTCATTGAAACCAGTACACTAGCCACAACTGAGGTAGGACTAGTGACCATTTCCTGGACAACAGGCTCAACCACCAGCGTTGGGAAAGTAGGACTTGTAATCACCCTCAGCTCCGCACCTGGCAAAACTGATAGCACCTCACTCGTTGATATAGTTGGGAGTGAAGTTGCCTCCGTGACTATCGTCCCTTCAATCTCTGTTCCTCTGGCTGGTTCAGGCTGATATGGGGCAGGTCACCATACAAAGCATCCAACACAGCAGCATCTGCCGCGGTCGAAGTGCTCATGTCACCCCTGGATCCCTCAGAAAAATCAACCGGCTCCCTTGAAGTTGACGCACCCAAAGGCAGAGCACCTACAAAAAGACTTTGTTTAGATAGGGCATGATAAATAACAAGAGTCGGAGGATCACAGCATTACCAAAAGACGGTGTCGCCTCAATCGTTTTGGTGGCTACATCAGTCTCTGCAGGCTCCATTGGAAAATCCTTGGCGGAGTCAATACGAATGGCCGGCCCGCTTTCGCTTGCTGAATCTTCCGTAGTCCTCCCTAAGGAACTAGAAGCCTCAGGACGTCCTTTGGAAGTCCCAGCGCCCGAAGGGCCGACATAACTGCATCACCTCCGGACCCTTTTGAGATGGCAAAATATCCAGCCTCATCACCCTCTTTATAGGTGAACAGGGGATCATAATGTTCCCCATGTTCTTCGACGGCCTCAGCTCTCGGGCTTGTCACCGCCCCAGTTCCTGCATCGCAAAACAAATAATGAGCTGTCTAGAACATATGAAAAGTATATTACAGGGACAAAGCTAATCTTACCCAGGTCCAGAGCAACTTCGCCAGTCGCTGGTTCAGCAACTGACGGTTTAACTACTAATGGGTAAGAGAAGGAAGCGCCGCAGATGGTTTGCCCTCTACAAGAACCGTAGGAGCTTGGCGACGGGGCTTCTTCACCAACTGCTTCCTACGAGACCCACCTTTCCGTTTGCGCTTGAGAGGGACGTCGGGATCCTCCCCCTCCGCTTCTTCTACATGTCTTGTGAGAGCTGTCCCCATCACGTCAGAACCGGCTGCAGGAGTCTCGGCACCTGTCTCCGCTTCGAAGTGGGACTTTCCGCATCCGAGGCTTCGCTGTCATCGACAACAATGAATTCTTCTATGCCCGGGACGCAAACCCTCTTATCTTCTCTTTTCTCAGAGACATTCCACTTCAGCCACTGAGAAATTAACTTCACACCAGAATTATTAACAGTGAATCCGAGGGGTGTGGAGTTGGAAGTTGCATACCACTGGCAGAAGCTCAGAGTCGTTAGAAGGTTGGGAGTCCTTAGTGGTATGCACAACCGCGCCTCGGTGAAGCTGGCGATGAAGAATCGCCAGGTACGGGCTCCATCAATGAGGCTCCCCATGAAAGCCTGGTTGAGATTTGGGTTGCCCACGTACAGTTGGTCATATCTAAACTATCGGGCAAAGGCTCCAAGTAGCAGGTATCCCCGCTTCGGTATAATAAATGTGAGGGCCAAATGTTGACCAGCCAATCAAAAATCCCCGGCTCAGCGATGACTGCCCTTTCCCCGCGTCTTTGAACTCCTCATCATAACCTACGTCCCGAATATGGGGGAAGTAACAGAAAAGACTATAGACGTCATAGCGACACACCAATTTATGGGCCTCAGCCACGTAGGTCTTTTGCCACGAACATCCTTCGAATTGGCGGAGAAGCGCCATTCGAACACCTTCAGGGGGTCCTCTCCGGCTTCAATCAAGGAGGGACAGTGCAGGGCGAACCACGCCATCAAATAAGTATACGGCAGACCTATCCTGGGATTGGGTCCGTCACGGGGCGAAATGGTCCCCTTTCCATGCTTCGTCGAGGGCGGCCTACAGAAAGTCTCCGTCATATGCGAAGGCCTCTCTGAATACAGCACACCATGGCCAGAAGAAGTCCCAGAGAACGACCATAGACCAAACAAACAGCAGGCAACAGGACATTCAGATGAATGATGTCACCCGAAGAAGACGGCACCAAGCACCTCTTCAGCCAGACTGTCAAGAAACCAGCCAGCAGTGCCTTCTGGGACATCGGCCGACGAGCCTGATGATGAAAACTCTGAAGAACATCGCATTTTTCATAAGGACCATCATCTTCTTCCACAATTAGATCCCTTTGGGAATGCCTTTGCATCCGGCTAAAGATGTCTTCGTCAGCAACTCCACAGTGAGCCGCTTCAGGAGTGTTCTCCATATCGGGGAACTCCCCAGCTTTTCAAGCTGCAGGAAGTTCCCTTACTGCCTCCGTGCATGCTGAAGCAAATGTATAAATGGCACATCAACTCCCGGTAAGTCTCGAACAAGGCGGGCTCCTGCTTCTCCAGAAGTGCAAATTTCACCTCACACGGGAAGTATTCCTCATATGGGAAAGATCCCAAAGGCAGAGCAGAGATTTTTCACATCTCATGCAGAGCCATATCTAGTTTGCCAACAGGGGCGAAGAAAGTCCCTGTAGTCGGGCAGTACAATTTAAAGATGGCGTAGAAGCACGCCACGCTCATCTCAATGCCGTAGCAGGTCGCCCTGACGGCCTCATGAAGATTCAGCCTCTCCAGATCCTCCTCGAAATGAGCGAGAACGTATACAGTTAAATCCCTCCACCATGCCTTCGGAGGGTGAATCCAGCCTGGAATCCTGAAATCAGTGGCTGGGTAATTCCCATTAACTTTAAAGAATTGATTGCCAAAGGTCGGTGCCACCGCAGGATTTTCTCCCACTGGGATCTCTCGCGATACGTTCCCAGGATGCAGACCCATTATGCAACGAGGAGGCCCTGCTCTTGCGTAACCAGGAGAGGGAAGCATCAATTCTCCAGCATGGATGGAGTCAGTACTCTGACTCACTTGCCACGACATCTTTCGAGCCTGCGTCACGCATTGGAAGAAAGACAAAGAAAAATGTCGCTTGTTAGACGGAAGATAGAACTTCTCGTCATCCAACTGAAAAATCTATTGCCCCTCCCCGGCTAGCAGCTGGAGATCAGGGTCTGGCGCGGTATCCCCGAACATGAAGTCGGGCTTCCTATAGGTTCGACGGTCAAAATCTTCAAGGGGAGTCGTAGTCAGAATGCTCCTCGTGGTGCGTTGATCCCCACCATAAATAAGTATGTCTCGAACGAAAGAGCTCCGCTCACTAAACAGAGAAGCCTGCCCTTGAAATTGCAGGCTGACATTATCGTCTAATCCCCTGGCCATCCCGAATAGACTGTTCAAAGGATCAGGAGTGTAGTGCATTGCAGGAAAAGAGAGAAACTATGATTAGTTCATCAGCCAAATAAAGGCCTAAAAACACAATTTCCGTTAAGGCATAGCCTCGCTCTCCGAGCGAAGCTAGCATGACGATAGTTTCGCCCTGAAGCTTAGCCTCTCAGCTACAGTTAATTCCGCACTTCACAACAAAGGCAGGAAAATATCAAGTGTTAGCTTCGCTTTAGAAGCTTAAAACAGAAGGCGATACAACCCTAAGGACTAACTTCGTCAGAATGATACTATGATCCAAAAATCATTTTAAGGGCATTAAGATCCTTTTTAGTCACATTTGAAAGGACAGCTTCGCACCCTGTTATTCAATAGGATGTAGACCGCCCAAGGGATCGCTTCGCTTGAAAGTTTGGAGAAGAACTCTTCAGTTCTTGGATTCCCAATCAAGAAACCAAAAGGGAAACTCAGGAAATCAAATTCCCTAAGAGCATCAAGTTATAGTCGATCACCCCGGATTCGATAGTCTCTAATTGAAAGAGAAAGATCCCTACCGGCGATTGGTCGTTCGACGACCGAGGAGGAGAAGGACCCTCCGCTGCAAAAGTTGCCACTTCTTTTCTCACTCGTCTCTTAGGAGCCATTGAAGAACAATACAAGTTCTTGAAGAAGAAGAAGAAGAAAAAGAGTTAAAGTTCTCTGAAATTTTTTAAGAGAAGTAATCAGTCCTCTCTCAGCCCGATCGGGCTTTTATAGGCCAATGAGTGCCTGAAACGACGCCTCGTAAAGAGCACAGGCTGCCGTTTCGAATTAATTTGAAATGGCGCCTAAAGCGCCTTCCCAAGAAACACTGATTCAGCCCCACTAAGGGCTAACTTTGCCACGAGTCAAATGCAGACTTCGTGCGACGCATCAATAACTTCACCAAAAGGATTGCCTTAGCTTCGCTAAAGGTAGAGCCTGGACTTCGCGGGAAATTCATACTAACTTCGCTGGAAGCTCAATCCTGACTCAGAAAGGATTCTATCTTTAACCTCGCATGAAGTTTGCTCCGCCGGACTAATTCAAGTGTTCTCAAATCGAAAGAGAAGGCATAGCAAAATCAGATAAGCGGAAAACAAACCTTTATTGATTTAAAAGGGAAGGTACATTCATGCTATTACATTAAGGTTGTGTTTCATACAACAGAGTCATTTGCTCAAGAGGCATACAAGTAGTCTTATCTACTTCCAAGCGAAACCAATTGGACATGAAAGGCCTTCCTCCTGCACAAGGCTGTAATCCTTCGCACAAGAACAGATGGTGCCATCAGGACAGATTATGCCACAAAGACAGATGGTGCCACCAAAGAGCTGGATCGTCTTTGATGAAAATTGGCAAAGGACTGATCGCCACCAGCAGGCTGGATCTTCTTTAATGAAAATTAGCAATGGGAAGATCCGCGACCTTACAGGTGACGTCCGCTTTCCTGAAGTGGATCATCTCGGATAAGCGGCTACCAGCCTCGCCTCGAAGTGGATCATCTCGGATAAGCGATAGCCAACCTCTTCTGAAACACGCATCAGCTGTCCCAGTTTGTTCCTCTTGCTTAAAATCAAAATTTCAATTGGAAAAGCAAGAGAAAATTTTCTGATTTCTTTCATCAAGTCATAAGATTGGCAAACATAGCTCACTGCAATGCAAACTGGAACAAATTAGCAGTTAAACACAGGAGAAGCTGCAAAAGTATTAAGTCAAATTCTTTGGGGCGAAGCAATCTGATTCAGTCAAACATTGATTTCAGTTAAAGCAGAGGATAGCCTCGCTTGCGCAATGATGATGGGCTAGATCAACAAACGCCAAGTCCTAACCTCGCCTATATGGCTAAGCCAGACTGATCCTGAGGGATGCAGTCTTAGCCCCACCTATATGGCAAGACTGGCTCAACTTTGAAGAGACTAAGTCCCGAATTTTGCCTATGGAGCGGACTTAACACGCAGGCAGTGATCTTTCTTTGATCAAGTCAAAATGATAGCTTCAAAATCTATGCTGATCAGTCAATTGCAAAATAAAAAACAAGAAAATTAATCCTTGAAGCAGCTGTTAAAGCTGAACTAAGGGAGATGAACTCCCTAAAAGTTCATTGGTAAAGTCTCTGAATGATCGAGACTTACCGTCCTTGGCCGGGTAATAACCAGAGTGGGCATCCCCACTAGTTCAGAGATCTGAGTATCTCTCTTAACTAAGAGAAGAGAAGAAGAGCAGATCACTTCTCTTCAGAGGACCTCAGGTGTCTCATTTATAGGCCTCATGGCCTGAGCTCTGCCGCTTCAAGGTGGAAGCACGAGCGCATTTAAGGCATTTATTGTGCCTTGAGAAAAGGGACGGTTTCCCTTGGAACCGTGCAAAGGAAGAAACATTCTCCCTTATAAAGGCATTTATTACGCCTTGAAGAAAGAGAATATCCTCCCTCAGAAACGCACAAGGGAAGAATATCTCCCTCGATTAATATGAAAGAAGTCATTCTGACCTCGAAAAAGGAGTAATCCTTCTCGTGATTGGACCACAACAGTTAGCCTCGGGAAAGGGAAGATGTTCCAAAGCGAACTTATTCCAGACGCGGAGCTACCCGGATGCGAACCTACTCAAACGCGAATCTACATGATTCTTCGACGAACTTATCCCAAAGCAGGATTGAAAGTGAAGCTGAACTCAACCGCTATGGCGACGTTCGTACTTCACATACCACCGATCAAAGCAATTCGAAGTATTTCGAAGTCTAAGCCATTACAGACTTTCGAAAACATTGAAGGGGTCTTGTTGACACTTAAAAAGATATGATTCTTACTGTCCTGAACAATGTCTAAACTTATTGACATTTAAAAAAGACGAGTGACAGACAAGCTGACGACCAGTCTTCACCCATCTTCGAGGGACAAGGAAGCAACTTGGACTCCACTGATCCAGTCAAGCAGACAGTGAGCCCGGATTGTCTCTGAACAGATCTCAGCAGGTCTAAGATGTTATCATTTAGCATCACATGAGCCCAAAGGGATAGCCTCACCTGAGAGGTTAAGATCATCCAACTTCGCCTTGAAGCCATTCAAAGCTCCGCCAGAAAGCTAACTTATAGCTTCGCCTGAACTGCTGAAGCACAACTCCGCAGAGAGAGTTAGCTCCGCCTGAAGCCACACACAACTGCGCAGAAAGGGTATGTGGTAGCTTCGCCACAGACGACATCTAGCTCCGCTAAAGAGCCTTCTTCTGACTTCGCCAGATATTTTCTCCAGCTCCGCTGTAAGTTCAAAGCGGGCAGCGCCGCTGTTGATCTGCTATGGTCAACCTTTGACCAATTAAATCTCCAGATGAGATCAGATCTAATTAGGATTAAGATTAAATCCAATCAAGATCAAATCTGAGATCAAATTTGGCAGTTGATTGTCATAATCTTTTGACTCTCCTAAAATGAGTAAGAGGATCAGGAGAGATCCTTCAACTATATGGAAAGGATCAAAACAGATTAGGAGGATCAATCGACCTGCCATTTCTAGCTTCGCAGAAACTGATCCTAGCCTCGCAGTAAGGCTACTTTTTAGATTTAAGCAGATTTGATTCAATCTGTTTCTATATTTTTAAGGGACAATTATACCCTTGCTCTCCTTATAAATAGCCCACCAGGGGCACAAGGAGAGAGGCATGCGCAAGAGATCTCCAGACCACCACCAGCGCGCACACGAAGAGCTCCCACACAGACAAGGACTTCTTCACGACTTCTCGAAAGGAAGCACCGTGCTATAAACAGAGATCTATTCTCTTGAAAATAGAGACTTTTAGAGAATTTCTTCTCTAATCAGGGTGCTGATACCCTAATACTTTCTTCTTAAGAAATCTCCAGAACCAGGCGAGAAGGAATTCCTAAGTGAAGGCGATTTTGAGAAGTAGTAAGAGGGTTCTACCAATCTTTTATTTTCTGATTCCCCGAACCAGACGAGAAGGGAATCTCATCGCTCGCATCGTCAAAGGGACAAAGTGGTCGCGCGCTGACCAGACTCCTATCAGCACACTTCTCCAGAATCTCTGAGGAGATCTACTTGTAATCTTTTGTATTACTTATAATTTAGCTCCTCAACTCTTTTTATTGTAAGTTTTCCCCTTTGTAAATCAATGAAAAACAACACAGTCGCTTCGTGCTTGGAGAATTTTTTCTTGCAGCGAGCAACAAGAGGGGAGTATAAGATGTGTTTCCGTCGGGACATCATCGATGAAGCACTCCTTTTGGAGCTCCAACCTCTACCTCAGAACAAAAGGTCGGTGGTGTGATATCATCACTGACTTGTGTCTTGGAGGTTCCATCATGGTCGGACATTGATGCCTCGCGTGTCAGAAAGCAATCCCTCCCTTAGGGATGTTATTGGTTCGAGATTCTCGAGTTTGGTCGAACAAATTTTAGGATTTCAAAGTTTGGTGTCATTAGTTTGGGAGTGAGATTTGAATTTTGAAATATAATGTTATTGGTGGGACTAGGATTTGAATTTTAGAACCTAATATTATTAGTTTGTGACTAGAATTTGAATTTCAGAATCTAGTGTTATTGGTTACTTGAGACTGGCATTTGAAATCCTATTTTTTAGTTCAAGTATGCATGTTTGAACCAATCTAACTATCAAAAAAGTCCATGTGAAAACTCGTAGACTTTTTATTTGAACTTGGATTCTCCATATTCTCTCTCCCCTCCAATTACTCCTACTCCAATTATTATTGTAATTAATAATAGTATAATAATATTTAAATTAGTAATTTAAAATAATTATTAGTAATTATTAAATTAATATTTATTGCTAACAAATATTAACTAATAGTAATTAATTTTTAATTAATAATTATGCATAATTAAGTAATATTGACAAATTATTTTATTATTCATTATGAAGTGTTTATAGTAATCTTGTGATTAATCTAATTATAGTAAATACCTCGATTTCAGCCTATTTAGAATATTTATAAGATAAAATAAAAAATATTGTCATGCCAACATTGGTAATTATGAACATTCATTATTTATAATTAAACTTTTGTTTTGTGTTGAATATTTATTTATTTTTTACTATTGTAATTTCTTATTTTAGTATATAATATTAACTAATTACAAAAAATATATAATATATCAAATATTTAATATTAACTAATAATAGTCACTTTAATGTATATTACGAAATATTATTGATGTTTTTTCATTAAAAATAGTTAATCAAGTTAGATTAGTATTTAATACGATTAAATAATGAATTAAAAACTCCGATAAAATTGTCCTAGCTTTTAATCTAAATTGTTCAACTAGAAATTCAAGTCTTAGTAAATCCAACTAAAAATTTCAAGCGCTAGTCCAAGTCCTAATAAATCCAACTAAAAAGTCCAAGGCCTAGTTTGAGTCCTAGCAAACACCCAACTAAAAAAAAGTCCACAACATAGTTCGAGTCCTAGCCCAGTCCAAGTCTGAGTTCGAGTCCAACCTGAGAATTCCAAACAAATAACACCCTCTTAGATGATCAAAAGGATGCGGAGGCCTCCTTGCATTATATAATATAGCTAATTAGCTTACAAATAGATACATGGCTATACGTGGGAAATCTAATAAAGTTGGCAATGTAACAATCAATTTTTCTTATCTTACATAAATTCACATAAGTACATTTCCTTGCAATGTATGTTGATTGGCTCAAAGTCATTTAGTGACATATTTATCCTTCTTTAACTATTAACCTTGTGATGAAAGAGTGAAGAATGAGATTTCTTATCCTCCTTCCCTCTCTATATGTTCTGATTTGATAGTTTTGACTGTTAGTCATGAGATTTCTTCTCTCCTCCCTTTTTAAGATATTCTGATTGATAATCTTCCTTCTTAAAATGCTCTCTGTGATAAAATTCCTTCTTTAGATGCTTACAAATGTTCAGTCCTAACCTACTACAATAGTTCATAGGATAAAAAAGAAATCACCCTCTACATTATGAATCTGAGTGACTCCAATTGACATCATGAGCCCATGACTCTTATTTGAAAAAGAAGAAAAAGAACAACAAAAAAAGAAAAATAGAAATAAAGATATCCTTTTCTTATAAAATATCCAAACACCTCTCTATAAAAGAAGAATACAAAGAATACTAGAAGAAAATATAGATCTCAGAAGACCAATCAAACTTCAACCTCTCATCTTTATTATAATTCTTATCTCTAAATTAAATACCAACCAAATCCAATCTATTAAATAGAAAAAATAAATTTTATAGTAGTGAGTTTTCTCAACTTCTATCTTAGTAAAGATTCTGATTATTTTAAATCAAATGTCATAATCTATAAATAAGATTTATTAATATCTCTATTTTTTTATTGTTATCTATCAAATAATCAAAATAAATTTCTAGAAGACCAAATAATTTCCCTTTCCTTCTTGATAGTTATCTATCTTAATCAAAATAGATCCTCTCTTAAACTACATCACCAGACCCCCCTCTCGCTAACGGTAGCTTAACTCTCCCCTCTCGCCAACAGAAACTATGTAATTAAAAGATCCAATGGTTGGATCATACGAGCAATGGTGGAGAATTTTCTCGGGTTTCAAGCGATTTTTGACGATAACCTAAATTCTCTCCTCTTCGTGCAGTATAATAGATAGAATTCTTTCTTTAGATTTTTACTAATAACATCCATGGAAGATTTTTGGACATTAGTAACATGTGTCCTATAACTCGACTAGTTGGCAAAAACACCCACAATCATCAGTGCTAGTGTACGACATTGAGCACCCATGACTACAGGATCAGCAATGCCTGGGAAAACTACGACTACATTCACGTCTTCCATCATCGTCGTTCCTCATGATCAATGTGAAGGCTCTTTCAGTGAGACAAATTTTCAGCACCAACTGGTCCAAGATTCGTTATCATATTTCATGATACACTTGTTATGGTCGTGGTTCCCTTGAGAGCTTGTCCATTAAGGCAGCAATAACATGCTAAAGACAACTGCGACTTTAGCATATGCGAATTACTTTTCCACTTATTTTTACATATGGATTTAAACTGAGATATTAACTTCTTAACATTTACTGTTTTATTATTTTTTTCGGTCAAAAGGATCGGAGGAACAAGTCCAACACTCTACATGTTAGACTTTATCTGATGTAGGAGACCAAAGCGCAAGACAAGACAAACAGCAGACCAAAATAATTTAACCTGTCGACAACCCTTCTCTAGACTGTCGATGGGCTTTTCCCGAAAGACAAGTGAAAACATGTTGACAACGCCTCTTCTAACCTGTCGACAAGCTTTTCTCAAAAGTTGGCGTTTGTCAGTTTTGACCCTACCTGTCGGTAGTCCCCTTCGGGTGTCAACAGGCCTAAGCATTTATCTGCATTTCAGAATTAGTTTAGGATTTGGTTTTAGTCCGATTTTGTTTCTAACTGATTTTTTGTTTCTTTATTTTGAATTTAGATTACCTAGATAGATGACTCTTTTCTTTTCTTTTAGAAATAGATTATGGTTTCCAAGCAGGAGTAGTATTGTTTTATAAGCTTAGATAAAGATCCTTATATTTTTTATTTTGTAATAATCTTTTAATCAACTTTTATCAATAAACTTTTGAGTTTCTACTCATATTTGTTCATGGATTCGAGTTGTTCTCTTAGGTCGTTGATTCGGGTCGTTCTTGCTTGTGAATTCGCGTAGTTATTCCTACCTCGAGATCTCTTCAGGGTTCGTGATTGAGGGTTTACTGCAAATAGAAAATATAGAATTTTAGAATTTAAGAATAAAAGTGCAAGGTGCTCAATACTACCGCGATAGCAGTGGCTATACGGGTCGTGATCCACAAGGAGAGACTAACGATGGAAGCTTTAGTAAATTCTCTTTTAGTTCACTAAAGATGGTTAAAAGTTCTTCTCTTATTCTTATAAAGAAAATAAAAAAGAATCTTTTGTTAAGTTGAGAATAAAGTGGTAGATTGAGAAGGTGGAGAAAGTAAAAAATAATTTTGTACAAAGAAAGTGAAAATAATGAATAGAATTGAGAGTTGGTGATATAAACTAAAAAATAAAAAAAGGAAAAAAAAAACCCTAAACGTACTTACTTACCTCTTCCTATTTATGACTTACCTTGAATCCTTGACAAAGACTTAACATCATCTTGAAGGCGAGCAAAGTAGGCAACTAGGATCTTCCCCGTTCCCAGACTTAAACTATGAATTCAAAAGCAAGAAGAAAATAAATAAAAATGGCTATCCTTCACCATAAGCCATCAAGAGTGCTTGCAATGGCATGAGATGTTCGATGCTATAGATTTCATTTGGATTATCATCAAAACCCGATAGAAGAAGAGTAAGAGAAGAAGAAAAATATAAAATATAACTTCAATTCGATTCAAATAACAATGAAAAAAAGAAGAACTTACACCGGCATTACCCTCAGTATAAGTTTCATCCTCATTTCTCCATAAAACTTTCTTCTCCTCTCAGTTACATAAGAAAAATGAAAATTACATACTAGATTATCACTTGCCGTGGAACCGAGCAGCAAAGAGAAGGGAGAGAGGAGGAAGGAGTGGGAAGATGGAAGAGGGAGAGGGGAGAGGGGGAAGGCAGGGAGAGGGGGAAGGAGAGAGCCTCTCAGTTCTCTGTGGCTCTCGTTTTTGGAGGACAGACGGACGGACAAAGTGCAAGAAGGATTCATGAAAGAAACCTCACTTTGCTCGGTTTAAAAAAAAACTAAAAACCTAAGTTACAAATTATAGAATAGCATAGCTTATGCTCTCTGCTGAATTATTCTCTCATGCCTCAGAATTTGCAGGTATTTATAACGAAAACACAACGAGGGAGAGCGTCTGAAGATAGGGGAGCAAACGCTCCCCCTTATCCAGCTGAACTGTCGCAGAAACATAGATTTGGCCGCGTTTCTGTGGCCTAAGTATGGCCAGGTAACCACACCGGGGGATGCAGGTCCCTATTTTGATGATTTGTCCATTTGTCCAACTAATTTCTCGATTTGTGTTACGAATTTGACGATATCAGTGTTGATCTTTAGCTAACTGAAATAGATTCATAAAAACCTGAATTTAACCTATTTTCATTTGGTGTTATCTCTCTCATTTGCTCTAATCTTCAGCTAAATATTTTCCCTCATCCTTGATTTTGATTTAATCTGAATTTCAGTGGGTTTTTGGGCTCATTTTCTCTCATCTTTCATTTAGTAAAGGCCTTGCAAATAATTAAACAAAAAGATAATTAAATAGCAGAATTTATTAAACAAATGGAACGTGACGATAAATATGTAATATTGGCGACCAATCAGTTCGTCAGCTCTAGAACAAAATCTAACCCACGTCGATCATCTTTTTCGCTTCCCTATCTTGCTCAATTAGTATTAGAGCTATGACTATTTTTTGACGATGACAGGAGACGATGATGAATTGCAAGACCTTTTTCCTAGGATGGGCACTGCTGCAAGGAGGGCAACATCTTCACAAGGATGTCTCTCAAGACTGCTAATCAAAGTCTGGTCAGTGGTACATACAGAAGCGGACATGATCGTCAACCACCGCATCGACCACCGCCACATCGACCAACACAATATCAACCACTACCACATCATCCACCACCAAAGTATCATCTACAATATCATCAATTTTCTGAATTTTTTAATGAAAAGGAGTTGCGAAGTCCCATCTATCACTATAATGATTTTGGAGAAAATTATGAAGATGGAGGGATGTACTATAAAAGGCGTAAAAGATTCGCTAATCCTAACCCTAATGAAGAGGCAAATTTTCTAACCTTAATAGAAGAAACATGTATCCTAGTTCTATCCGAGAACAGGGAGGATATTCAAATCTTAATGAGTTTTTTAATTATATCCCTTCTTTTGACGAGAGTCATGATGTTGAGTCAACCTTACTTTAGATCGAAGAAGTTAATAAGTTGTTTGATATGGAATATATTCCCATGGAAAATCATGTCAAGTTTATGGGTCATAAACTTAAAGGAAGGACAATGGCTTGGTGAGATCGATTTCAAAACATGCCTATATACCAAGTCAAGCCACCTATAAGAATGTGGAGATGGATAAAAAGACTTTTAGAAGCCCGTAGCTTTACTTTGGAGGAAGAGTTGATGAAGAATCGACCCCAACCGTTCATGAGATATTATCCGTCAAACAAGGCTGGGAAGTTACATCAGTAGCCACTAGTTGAAAAGCAGTCAATTAAGAGAGATCATCAAAACTTCAAGCGATTATCAGCTGAGCATAATCTCTCGAAAAAGTTATGAAGCTCATGCAACCTATTCCTTGTCCGAAAGAAGAGAAGTCAAATTTCATGTCCATATGCAATCAAGGCGAGTTCTTCATGGAGCCAAATGAAATAAAGTAAGGCGTTGCTTTAAAAAAAAATTTCTACAACCGAGGAAATTTCTGAAGAGATCGACAAATCACAGGAGGAGTGCAAAGGAGTTGGGATCAACAATCTCAAGTATTAACATCCTTGGAAGATAACAATCATCATGCTACGATTATTTTTCATGATTTCAAATCATTTCCTGTAGAAGAAGAGTGCTCAAGATGACAGTTTCGAATTCTTTGAGTTCATATCATCTACTATCAACACGTCGGTACAATGTGTTCCCCAAGGTATGCCAAATTCCATCTAATCGTACTTTGAAAAATTTTCTTCTTAGAAGCAAGTCAATGAATTATGAGAGCATGGTGTATGTGTATGGTTGGATGATGAAAAGGCACCAACCAATTGGTATTTCTTATCAACCGATTCGAAATGATGATTACATTAAAGATTTGATGATGCAACACTACATGAAATTTAATGAAGATCGTTGAGGTGAATCAAGATTTTGGGATCACACTTTTCCCCAAGCAAGTTTGTAGACAACAATATGGATCATGATTCAGCAAGATTGCCTTTTGTAACGCCCCGCCGAGACGGATACGGAGACGCTACTGTGACGTAAATACGCAGGTCTGAAATACTATCACGTATATACGCTAAGCATCAGTACAAGTAAAAATCAGAGTACGAAAGTGCGTGACATATATACATTCCAACATAAGGATTACAAATTTATCACAGGGCATGATATTTTAGTACATGTACATTATATCACAGCAAAATACAGAAGTAAGAATTTTAATTTGCACAGCAAAAAGGTGCTCATGGGCTGAGAAGAAGGTCCCTGAGCTTGCAGGAAGATTCAGGAACAGAAGGAGTTAGGACTAGTCAGCATGCTCTGAGAAACAAGCTTGATTTTCAGTGGAGGGCTTCGCTTCAATTCAAGCTTCAGAACCTGAACATGCAAGTTCAGGGGAGTCATAAACTCCCTAACAAATATACAGGTAAATGCAAGTATCGTGCAGAGAAGTATATATGTGTTGATATAACCAAAACAGTGGTAAGCATCAAAAGCTGTATCGAGTGTACATGTATAGTAAGCATGCGATGAAGATATAAAATGAAAGGGATAAGGCCTAAATAAATCTATTGTTACTATTTTTAATATTTTTAATTATTACTCATTCTATCCATATGTCTACGTATGTGTAATAGCGTCCCAGCACACATACATCCACATATGAGTAAATCGAGGCTGTTATTGAAAACCAATGGGGGTATCAATGAACAATGTTTACAGTGGGTCCCATGCATGCCCGAGACCACGGTCCAGGATGTTTCGTTACTGGTGCTTGGAACCAGCCGCAAGGCATACAGGAGGGTCTTATAGAATGCCTTTATCAAGACGGTACCAGGAAGGAGGGAGCCAGCACTCCCCTCGGTCGCCTGAAGGCCACAGGTCAGACCGGAAGTTTTAGTTGCACAGCATACCTAGTACCACTGTAAACACGAACATATATTGATAGCCGCAAGTCTCCCCCAACCCGATGCAAGTTGTCCATTTTTATAGCTTATTATGCAATTATCAGTTTACGGGAATAGTAGGTGTAAGGTATGATCAGGATTTTAGGAGTTCAAGAGTACATGAGTACTATAAATTCAAGTCACTGTATATGATACAGGATAACAAGTAAAAGATTTCCGTAAATGTGACAATCTTAAGCCAAGTATCAATATGTCATAGCGGGAAAGGTATCAAGTAGTAGTATATCAGGTGCTATGAGACATATGACCGGGAGGTAATATTAGGCATGTGACAAGTGATAGCATGATATATGCAAGTATGTCAGGAAAATAATGCAATGCTAGTCAACATAACGAAGCGGGAAAATCTAAAAAGAAATTTAGAACACTCGCTTAAATCTTCAAAGAAAATCGTGAAATTCTGGAGATCAGAATTCAGGTAAATAACACGTCAACGCGTTCAATATAACGGATATTATTTTAAAAGAGAAGAAAAATGATGAATCAGAAAAAGGGAGAATGAAGACGCAGGGGTCGCAGACATGGGGACGTCACAAACGCAGGTCTGAGACCTGCATTTAAATCATAACACAGAAGAACGCAGACGCGAGCACGTGCTCCGCGTCCCATTAACACAAGAACGCGAGGATCGCGTTAAATAATTAATTGGACGCAGGGGGTAAACTCCACGTCAAGCAATCACACAATAAGAGAAAGAGAGATATGGAGATGTGAGTGACGCAGGAAAGGAGGAGATAGGGACAGTGATGGGAGAGGGAGAGACGCAAGTTTTGAGGGAAAAAATTTAGAGAAGAAAAGAAAAGGGAAGGAAAGAAAGAAGGAAGGAAAGAAAGAAAAGTAAAGAAAGAAAGAAAGAAGAGAAGGGGGAGGTAGGCTGACCGTGGCTTGGCTGGCGATTGCCGGTGGTGGCCGAAGTTGGCCGGAGAAGGTGGCCCAAGCTCCAAGCCCAAGTAATCTAGAGGGTGTAAGTGTAGTTCAAAAGGAAAAAATGGAGTTTTGAAAACGAGGCTTCGGAGAACGAAACTATAACTCGTTGGAAAGAGTATTCCGAGGAGAGGATGATGGCGTGGTTGGTGGTGGCTAAGGTGGTATAGGTGGTGGTGGAATGGTGAAGGAGAGGGTGGAGAAGATGGATTTCTTGGTGGAACAAGAGGAAGAAGAAGGTGGAGAAGTTGTTATTGTTGTTGTTGGAATGGAGGAGGAGATGTAGGAGGGAATGGTGGAGGAGTTGGTGGTGCAGGAGTTGGAGAGGATCGGCCGGCAAGGGAGGCCGTGGCTGGTTTTCTTTGGGGCTGCCGTTGGCTTTTCTGGCTAGAAGAGGAAGAAGGAAAGAAAATAATGAAAGAGAGAGAAGGGAGGAGGAATATATATATAAAGGAGTAGTTTGATTATTACCAATTTACCATTGCATAGAATTGAGACTTGCCTCTCTTACAAAAAAAGAGACTTGCATCTCTGCCAGACCCGAGTCTGGCCAATTGTGAGCCAGACGTGGAGATCAGATCCGCGTCTCAGATGAAAATGCGAGAATCGCGTTGATGGAAAAGACAAAAAAGTATGGTGATCAGATTTGAGTTGATTTTTTGAAGGACATAACATTAAATGCAGAATGGGGAGACTCTCCATATTAAATGTTGAATCCAGGTTGGGTGAACCTCGTGACAGTAAGGAGAGAGAAAAAGCAAAATATCATGATAGAATTCCGTTATCTGAGAAAACACTAAAACTCCGGAAAAACCTGAAAATGAAGTATCTTGAAAAGTTTCCCAAAATTCTCAAAAATAATAAATATTATTTTAAGATATTTGGTGAAATTGGTTTTTAAAAATTCAATCCCATTTTCAAAATAATAATTCTGAAATCCACCGTAGACAGTGTCTACGCTGGGTTGGCTGTTTTTTGATAAATTCTAAAAATCTCAAAAAATTTATTTAAATAGAAAATATGATTTTAAGAAATAATGTAAAAGTCATTTTTAGAATTTCAACTCCATTTATAAATTAAAAATCTGAGAGTCAGTCAGCGGCACTGGTCGACACCGGTTTTGAAGATTTATAACTTAATTCAGAAAAATTTTAGAAAATTATGAAAATATAGAATATTAAAAAATAATATTTTAAACTGAAATCAGTCAAATCTGAATACCAGAAAGGTCAAATCATGCCGTACTGCTATATGAGTAAGAATTTAAATAATAGAAAATAAGGAAATACGTTCCAAAAATCAGGACACATAGCTGTGTACGTATTCTGTGGATGGGGTGTTACACCTTGTACACTAAGGGGAATAGATTTTGTAGAGAAATCAAATAAGAAGTACAAGGCATCAACTGATAAGAAGAGGCGAGAGAAACTCTTCGAGGAAGAAGATATGATGATGGTATATTTGAAGAAAAAAAGAATTGTAACTTAAAGTGTCCCTATCAAGCAGCTACCTGATAGGAACTTGAAGACGAGTTCTTTTGAAGAGGGAGGGACTGATGTTGGAGACCAAAGAGTAAGGCAAGACAAACAACATGCCAAAATAATTTGACTTGTCGACATCCCTTCTTTGGATTGTCGACATGATTTTTTTCAGAGACTTGAGTTTTCATACTACCAATAATGGATCTTCTAGCCTGTCGGCAGGCTTTTTTCGAGAGACTTAAGTTTTCATACCTACCAATAACGGATCTTCTAGCCCGTCGATAGGCTTTTCTCAAAAGTTAGTGTTTGTCAGTTTTGGTCCTGCCTATCGACCGTCCCCTTCGGTTGTCGGCAGGCCTAAGCGTATATGTGTTTCAGAATTAGTTTAAGAATTGGTTTTTTAGTCCAATTAAGTTTCTAATCGATTTTCTGTTTCTTTATTTTGAATTTAGATTACCTAGATTGGTTAGGACTCTTTTCTTTTCTTTTAGGAATAGATTATAATTTTCAAGTAGGAGTAGTATTTTTTGTAAGCCTACATAAAGGCCCTTGTATTTTTTATTTTGTAATAATCTTTTAATTAAATTTTAACAATAAACTTTTGAGTTTTTCCTGATATTTACTAATGAATTCGAGTTGTTCTCTTGGCTCGTGGATTCGAGTTGTTCTTACTCGTGGATTCGAGTAGTTACCCCAACTTGGAGATCTTTTCATAGTTCATCAGTGCTAGAACGAGATCTAGCATGCGTCGATCGTCTTCGTCGCTTCCCCATCTGCGTCATCATCTCTACCATGTCCTTTTGATTCATATACACATTTATTCTCATTGATTTACTATTAATTAGTGTATGTATTGCAGGCTCTAGACAAGATAGTCGAGCAAACTTGACAAGAAAAACTAATTCATATTAATGTAATTGTAATAACTAATTAACAGATTTAGATCATAAATATATCAAGCATTTGGGGAGGTGTGTGAAGGACCCGGGGCTCCTCCCAAAAGACTAGCCTTTTAGGTGGAGTTGCCCAAATCCTTATAAACCCAAGACCATCCCCACGTCTAGCCGATGTGGGACTATTTGTTCGACCTAAATCCCAACAATCCCCCCCTCGAACAAAGAGTCTCCCTGCAAGCAAGCTCAACTATCTTCGCACCGTCCCTGCAAGCTCAACTATCTTCGCACCAGAAGATCAAATGCTCCATCGAGATCCACTCTTCACTGCGTGAGGTGACGGCACGCCTTATGTGAAGTACCACTGCAGTCTGTCACTCCTCTACGAGGACCACTGCCAAATTTCTCGAGAGCCAGACTTAGCTTCACAGGGGCACCGGAAGATCAAATGCTCCATCGAGATCCAATTCTTCACTGCGTGGGCGATCAGCACGCCTTATGTGAAGTACCAACTGCAGTCGGTCACTCCTCTACGAGCACCACGGTCACTCCTCTACGAGCACCACCACTGCCAATTTCTCGAGAGCCAAACATCAGCTTCACAGGGGCCTATTGCGCCTTTTGAGCCAGTGGGTGGGCAGGCCCATTGCGCCTTTGCGCCATTGGGGGATCTATACATCGTCGAACATCACCCACACACACGACTAAGTTCGGGGCATGGCTCTGATACCACTTGAAGGACCCGGGGCTCCATCCAAAAGACTAGCCTTTTAGGTGGAGTTGCCCAAATCCTTATCCCAAGACCATCCCCACGTCTAGCCGATGTGGGACTATTTGTTCGACCTAAATCCCAACAGTGTGGATAGTCAAGGTTATAGCAAAAGTAGAAGGGGTTTCTCCTCACCAAAGAACATATACAAATAAAAAAAAAATTAAGGTCTTTTCTATACCCACCTCCATCCCCTACAAGCAGTGCATTTACATAAAGCAACATGCATGTGTATCAGTATTTGCATACACATATTTCTCTGTCTGAATTTCCATGCAGGAGTGCAACTGTGAAAATCCTAAATAAAGTCCTAGTATTTACCGATAGGAATATTTAGACATGTGATGAGTTTGTGTGCTCTAAATTGGATCATAAAATTTAAGTACTATTTAGAAGTAGAAAAAAGAAATTTATACCATGTGTATATACTCAATAAAAAAGATTGACAATAGATTGTCGCTAAAGATATTAGATTAAAAAAATTATGAATCCAAGTGACATAGCACAACTGATAAAAATGTACGTGAGGGAGAAATCACTGAATACTTTATGGCACATCCATTTCTGAATCATCTCTCCATACAGGTCATGCCATCAGAATTATCAGATATTTTTTTTTCTTACAATAGAAGACAAGCCAACCTAGTGACAGTTCAATTCATAGTTCTCATTACACAAAATATGCAGATAAGGTGAGGATTTGCTCTCATTTACTTATATAAATAATTCAATGAATCTGGACAAGGCAAAATCTACGCACATTTTTTTACTTACCAAATATTAATTCATGTTGATTTTCTGTGATTTACCCAGCAATTGGATGTCCAATGCATTTTCTATATGTTATATAACCAGTGATACAAGTCTCTCCAGAAAAGAGAGAGAAGGGAAAAATCACAAAGAAGAAAGTAAAAATGAAGCTTTTTCTATACCTTACTGCTGCCCTCCTCCTCCTCCTCAGCCTATACTCCATTGAGGCTTCCCTCGAAGAAATATGCAAGAAAGTTGATCAAGTCCCTTCAAGTGTTGACTACAACTTCTGCATGACATCTCTCCAAGTGGTTCCAGAAAGCCATACAGCGACGTTCAAGGTATTTTCTACGTAGATCTCTTCTGAAAAATCCATTACTAAAATATTGACCAATTTATTTTTATCAGAAATGATTGACCTTCAAAAAGCTCTGAGCTAATGATTATCTTCACCATCTTTCTCATCAGGTCTTGCCATTATAGCAGCCAACCTAGGAAAAGCAAATGTTACACACAACCTGGCGAAGGCAAAGGAGTTGCTGAACGGAAAAAATGTGTCGTCAGTGAGCAAAATGACGCTAGAGGTCTGTGTGCAAGTCTATGACACGTCGATTGATTGTTTCGAGGAAGCCATAGAAGGCATCAAGTCCGCGATCATCAGAAAATTATGACTCAGTTTAGTGCGGCTTTGACCGATGTCGACACATGCATCGATGCTTTGGAGGAAGGCAATGAAAAGTCTATAATGTCTAAAGAGAAGATGAAGCTAAAAAATCAGCAGTCTTGCACTTGATATTGCTGCTTCTTCCTTCAATGACTGATTCCTTTTATGTTGGTATTGCTATGAATGTAGCTTGTGCTCTAAAATAAATGTATGCTGAAGATTTTAGAATAAAAAGTCACGAATGTAGATGGTGCTGAAAAAAAAATGCAATGCTGAAGATTTCAGAATAAAATGTCAGGGTATTTTTGCTTTAATGTCTTCCAGGTACTTGTTGCGTTCTGTGTTTTTTATTCTTTTATTCTATTTTTATTTATTATTTATTTTTATTTTTTTGAGGAGGGTTGTGATATTGAAGGAAGAAGCACAATATAAACAAATTAATTTAATTAGCCATAACCTAAGATTGTAGGAATTTAGTTTAATAAACCAAGAAATGGACCAGACTGATTCAAAATTAATCGATTATATCCTTTTTATCTCCAAATAGGGCTGTTAATGGGCCCGGAAGCTCGAGATCGACTCAGTAAAAGCTCGTTTAATATCTCAAAATTCTAAGATCACTAAATAAACAAACAAGCTTGACATAACCGAGCTCGAATTCAAGCTCAACTAGTTTACTATTAGATGCCACAGACTTGAGTTGGGCATAGTTTCGAGATAAGCTCATTCAAGGCTCAATAGATTGGGATTGGGATTGTCTTTTAGATTCAAATAAATTTTGAGTATTTAAATGTTTTTTAGTATAATATTTTAATTTGATCAATAGTCAACTCAATTCCTCTTCCCAAAATGTTCTTAGTCCTATCTCTAAATTGTCGCTTCAATCTTTAGGATTTTCTTATTATAAGAACCAATTCAAGTAAGGGCATATACCGAACAATAAGATTGACTTTATTATTATGGCTATACATTCTCACAAAATTCTTTTGGGCAATTTTTCAAAAGAAATATTTTTTTCTAAAAATAATTTCAAAATAGACCCCTTCTAAAATATTTTCAAGAATCGAACTCTGATACGCCATCATGGCGCTATATCGGCTCAGCCCGCCATCGTGGCGCTGGTGTTGGCGAGGGCGGTTTTTTGTTTCCCAGTTGAACCTATTCTTTTTTTCTTTTCCTTTTTGCGCTATATTTGCTCGGCCGGGATTGGTAACCCCGACCAATCGACCAACGTTGGTGCTGATGGTTCATGTTTTTTTTTTTTGCATGTTCATCATATTCATTCATGCATGTATGCTCATCATGCACTGATTGGAGCCAAATGAGCATATTTGGGCAATTATATCGCCCAAGTCTTGTTTGAAAAACACCTAGAGGGGGGGGGGGGTGAATAGGTGTTAGTGCTAATCTAGAAAACTAAATGCGCTAATGCGGAAGATTAAAACTAATTTGCAACACACTTAATACAACACAACAAGTGTAGCCGAATTTCCCGTGAAGGGCTCTGGACTAACACCTCTTGATTCCCCTAGATATGGGTTGAGGTGCTATGTGAAGCTCTTGTTTGTTAAGTATAAGTGCGGCACACACAAACAATCCAAGCATATAAGAGATATAGCAATATGAATATATGCAAGGCACAAATAAAAGTAATATGAATGATATGAAATGATTGAGATGCTTTGCACAAAATAAAGAGAGAGAGTAAAAAGAGACAAGTGGATCAAGCGCAAACACAATGATATGTTTCGAGGTTCGAGCCCCTAGCTCTACATCCCCGCCTTCACCACCGTGAAGGATTTCTAATCCACTAAGGAGTACCAAACTCCTCTCTCAACCTTACAACCTCCAATGAGGCAATACAACCAATCCACCTCTACCGAAGAGGGATAAGACCCGTAGCCAACAACCAATCTCTACCTCTCACTAGAGGGAGCAAACACCACTCCGATCAACCTCTACCAAAGAGGGATACACAAATGAAGGAGGGGTTTACAACTTAGAGGCTTAAACAACCTCAAACAATCTCTTTTTCCACTAAACAGGATCCTAATAGAATAGGATAGAGGATAAGCTCAAGTGTGGAAAAATAAGTGTTTAATCAAAGAAATACTCTGAGAAAATACCAAATAGATATTGAAATGACAATAAACCATTTCCCAAAACCTATTTTCTTTGAAAATAACAAACACTTAAAACAAATAAAATGAATCTTTTTGCTCTTTAAACTCTTTTGAAACTTATTTTTAAAACCAGAGAATGGGAAAAATTAGCTCTGAAAATCTTGGTTAAAACAATGAAGAGATGGGGTATTTATAGCCCAAAAGAAACTAGCCGTTAGGCTGATCTGTTAGTCTGACAGACCTGCGGTCGACCGCCCGGTCGACCGCCAACGGTCAAAAATCCGACCGTTGGAGCAATCCGTCGACCGCCGACCGGTCGACCGCCCAGATACAGAAGCAGGGCTCTCTGGTCCGGTCGACCGCCCAGATACAGAGAGCAAAGCTCTCTGGTCCGGTCGCCCGATCGATCAACCGGATCTGTGTCTGCCAGACGTGCACACAGCTGTGCACGTCGGTCGACCGCAATGGTCGACCAGCCCTTGGTTTCACCTGGCCTGTCAGCCACAGTCTGGGTCAGAAACTGGGTAAAATAATTTTGAAAATTCTTTTATCTCTTCTAAACATACCATAAAAATAGTTTTATCATTTACTTTGATAAACAAACTTGTATAAAAATTTCAAGACATATAACAACAATTAAATCATTTTTGTGTCTTGCAAATTTTATAAAAAACCAACACTTGTATTTTATCAAACTGTATTTTTCAATAGGAAATCTGATTTTCCTAAACTTGTTTAAATACAAAAACATGATATTTTAACACATTTAAGCATATTGCATATGGACATAGGTCCAATATACATGAAACAAGATATATCATAGTTTTTGTCTTTAAATCCATAAAACATGTTTTGTAAAAATACCAAACATAAAACACATGAATAGGTAAGTCAAACTATTTGTATAAGAAGTTAAGCATGCATGTATATAGAACATATCTAATATACATAAACCAATTAAACTTGTTTTGATCTACTATTCATGAAAACACATATCAAAATCAAACGTGTGTGTATTGTGCACTTGAGCATATCAACTATTCTTATCTTTACACATGGATCTAAACACACTAAACTAAACTAGGGATGCCTAAGTCTTCTTGACGATCTTCCATCTTCAAGTCGGACTCGATTCCAAACGCGTGATCCACCGAAGCAAAGGTATGAACTTGATGCTTGGGCACCGGAATCACTATGAAAAGCTTCTAAACTCTTTGTTGAAGCTAATCACCAACTAATATCTTGTTAAATGATCTGAGACTAAAAACCCAAGAATATTATTAACATAACTACATGAGTTAATCATCATCAAAACTAGAGTGGGGGCCTTGGGCCAACAATCTTCCCCTTTTTGATGATGACAAAACTCATGGAGTTATATATGCATGGATTAAAGTTAAGCTTCAAAGAAGCTCCCCCTTAACTCATGCTAAACAATAACAATAAATATGCAAAGAATGACAATGCATAAACAATATAAACATGTTCTAAAACAAACTCTTGATACAAAAACAAGTAGTGCTCTAAATAAACTAATAAAACATGTTCTTTTTCTTTCTAAAACAAATCATCTTACAAAGACATGCATATAAAACATATAAAACCAAATACTTTTCCCCTTTTTGTCAATCATCAACAAAGGGGTAAAGCATAAAACACCATTTTTCTTTTCTTTTTTTTTTTGTCAAAAACAAAAAGAAGACCAATAAGGGGTAAACATTAAAAGAAAATCCTCTTCCCCTTTTTGTATGAACAAAGAAACCAGAAAGGGGGTGAATAACAAAACATTGATACAATAAAACATATGTCAAAGAAGTGCATCTTGATATCAATCGAAAGTGAATATATAAATCAATAAATGGTATGCGATACACATTCATGAAGAGGAAGATGTGAAGCTTCCCACATATGTACATTACATGAAGGAGGTATGACAAGCCCTAATTCACATAACATAAAATATGCAATGCATAAGAGGAGATGTGAAGCTCCCCCTACACACGTGTAACCACATAAAGAAGAGTTGTCAAGCTCCTCAATACCCACTCATCATGAATCTATATGTAGAAGAGATGTGAAGCTCTCCTTGCATATAAGCTATACAAATCAAACTTTGAATATTTTTCTTTAAAAAAATTATTCTTGATATCAATTTTGAAAACAATGATCAAATTTATTGATACCACTTAAACATATTCAAATAACCATCTTGATATCAAAAGAGAGTATTTTTCTTTTTAAGCATATGATATCAATTTGAAAATTTTATTTCTATCATAAAGCAAGGAGTGAAAATACAAATACCCATTGAAATATGAAAATCGAATTTCTCCCCCTTAATGAAATACAAACTAAATACATGCATGAGCTTGTTTTAAGAATACCATTGAAAACAATCAATTGAAATATGGTAATCATTAAATTTCACGCTTACATAAACAAAATTTTGTGCTCAAGATATAAGGATACAATAAGCACAAATAAAACATATGTATGAATAATTAGATACCAATAGAAATTGATATCATTAGAATTGAAGGCTACATACATAAACACATATGAGTATACAAGAAAATCAAAATTGATACCAATTGAAAGAATTCAGTGATACCAATTGAAACAATAATCTTAGCAAGTGTATACCTCATATCACAAACGAAGAATACGAACTAGTTAAAATGAAACATTTAGTTAACTAGTATGAATCCTTCAAGTAAGGAATAAAAACAAATCATTTTCAAAAAAAAAGTGAAATCACATGATAATCAACACTCTATTCCATTAAGCATAAATATGATCATGAAAATAAGGCATGAGCAAACAATAAATGTGAGTGTACAATAAAATGTGATGATCACAATCATGAAAAATATTCCATTAAGCTCATTTAAATTCTTTTAACATGAAACATAAAAATTATTAAAACTATTTAATCTTCAAGGTATATGTATGTCATGGACAAACTAAAGTACACATACATATCCAAACACAACGAGTCCACAAAAATATATGCATGAAAGGCACGTGGCTCAAAAGGATGTATATGTATAATCAATAGTTTGGACCAGATGGACATATATTGAAGTTAAATATCAAACATGAAAACATGAATAACATAAAAAAACTAAATTTTCATTAAACAAAATTTCATTTTAAGGTATATGTATGATTTGTCAACACAATAAGTATACATACATATCCCTAAACACATTGAGTCCATATATATAGATTTGCATGAAAGGCAAATACTCAAGGGGTATACATGTATATCTTAAAGTTTGGCAAATAAACATATACATGGAATGAAACTCATACATATAAAACAAATCCAAAAATGGGAATACAAGTTTAAAATGCATGAATCATTAAAACTAGACTATACTAACACATCTAATATGGAACAAATAAGCATTCAAGCACAAACATATATAGATTTATTTTGGCCCACTATATGCAAAGTATATATCTAGTTTTAATGGAAAACTAACATCTAAACATGTAATCAAAATATGAAGCATAAAACGATATTCAAATCAACATGAAATCATAAACATTATCATTATGTAATCACATGCTATTAGAGCTATGATGTAACATGATAGCTAAACTAAGGTGAGAACACTAAATATGGGTCCATATAAATA
>JAVJIF010022049.1:0-50989 GCA_038442645.1 Agave tequilana | reverse complement strand
TTCTTTACATTTTTTACTATTTTTAATATCATGTGCAACCTGGCAAGAAACTTATCCAATCAAAATATAATCCTTATCACATGAAGGAGTTTTTATATGTTAAAGGGTATGCTAAACAAAGAACAAAAGGCTCAATTCAAAAAGACACTCTTTGAAATTTTCTTTGATATTTCATATATAACATTAGAATGTAAGTTGCTTGATGTCATTGTTGGACCATGAAAACTCCAAGCATCAAGATACTATCATTGACAAGCTCATTAAATTAACAGTGGATAATGTATTGTTAATATTAGGGCTTAAATGTTTTGGATTTGAAAATCAAGGTATTATAATTGGAGATAAATTTATTAAATTCAGGAAAATATGTACCATAATATTAAGACTTAAATGTATCACAATGGAAAACGTACTCCTAATATTATGACAAAATACACACGTTTATGCAATGATTCCATGACCAAATGCATAAGTTTGGTATTTGTATGCAATATTTCATCACTAAATGATTGGCGTTTATATTGGGTATGCGATGGTGTCATGACCAAATACACAAGTTTTATATTTGTATGCAATAGTTCCTTAACTATATGCACCATTTAATATTTTGTATGCATAGTTTCAAGATCAAACGCACTAGTTTCTTTTACTTTTCTCCCTTCTATTTCTTTGCTTGGTTTTAATATCATTCTATTGTGAATTTAATGAGCGTGTTTCTAATGGTAATAACTTGATGCTTAAGATGTCATACTCCAATAATGACATGAAGTAACTCACATTCTAATGTTATATCTAGAATATCAGAAAATTTCCTAAGAGCATCACTCTTAATTGAAATCCTATTCTACTTTTACACACTTTCGCAAATCATAAAACTCCATGTAAAAAGATGGCATTTTGATTGGATAATTTCACCCACGCGCCAGAGGGGGGTGTTATTTCTTACATTTTTTACTATTTTGTTATCATATAAAGCAAGAGACTCCTCCTTTCTATTTTACTACTTTTAAACAGTACTATCTAACTTGCTTTTTGAGACATTATTTTTCTTCTAATAAGGTTTCTTAGGGTCCGTCTTTGAATGCTTAAGTGACAATGACTAAGAAATATAGACATGATGAGTGTTTTGTCTACAACTCTATATTTTTGTGGAATTCGTATATTTCAAAAGTGATATTTTTTCACCATAAAAGAATTCAATGTTTCTTCCCAAGCAATATTTAAAGAAATTAGAACTTAGAAACAAGTTATAAAGTATAAACTAACTAATGAAACAAGTATTCTAGTAAAGTTACTATTGCTATATAGTAAAATTTAGCCATTAAAATTAAAATTAAAACAAATCAATAAGCTTGAGAATGAAGTTCATAAAATGTGACACCAAGCAAAAGTTAAACTAGTTTAAGGGGTTAAATATCATGTGAGCATTTAAGTGGCATAATTTTTAAAAACCACTAAGTTCTGTTTAAAAAATAAGAAAAAAAGGAAATTTAAGGAAAACATGTGAATGTAATGAGTGATAAAAATGCTTGGACTTATCACTATAGTATTTGAGAATCTAATGGAACATCAACCTATGATTTTGAAGGTAAAAGAAGGTTGTAAGGTGTTGGAGGTGGACGGGAGGGAGGAAAGATTGCAGGTCTTGAAAGTAGAGTAAGAAGGTTAAGAGAGATTAACACTCGGGTTTGGAGTTTAGGATTTCGTAGCGGAGGGAAGATGAAAAGTTTCTTTTGGAGGTGGTGAGGGGGACAAAAGCAAAGAAACTAAATGCACACACAACCTTTTGAAATAGAACGGGAGAGTTTTGTCTCCACTATTTTATTTTTTGCTGTTTTTTAATCCATGCTTTAAGATTGGTGTGAGAACACGTGGGGCCCTCCTTCCTCCCCTACGGGATCTCTGAGGAGAAACTCCCCTCATATGATTGCCTTTCCTAGATAGTACATCAGATAGAATTCTATCCTATCTTCTTTTTTGGAGTTTATTCTTTAGCATTGGAGCCCATCAATCAAGTAGCTTAGTTTAAATAAGGATTATGTTTGAAGGTTAAGATAGAAAATTAGTTAGGATTCTATTTAAAATTTAGATATATTACAGTTTCTGATTTTTCTTGGAAACTGGACGATAGATTTAGGTAGAATATTTTATAGGGATAAGATAAGTGGTACTGTAGGAGTTATAGTTCATGTGAACAATAACTGCATGAACAGTACAATGGTTTTATGTGCGATTTTATTTTCTACCTTGGGATTAGTTGAGCTGATTTAGTCTATCTGATTTATCTTATCTCTCAAGATGTAATACCTTTAGATAAAATAGAAAATAGAATTTATTTTAATTGTGGTAAACCTGAGGCCTTGTTTCCCCTGTATTCTCTATTCCCTTTTCCTCTTCTTCTTCCCTGGATTGCGCTCTTATCCAGTGTCAGAAAAAAGGAGGGTGCATTAGGCAGCAAATGACCATAAAATTTAGTGGACTTAATATGAATGGATCCAAAGAATACGTGTTTGCCCGCCTCTGCCGCAACGTATTTCATAGGTGCTACCTTATTGTAATGACAGTTGTCGTTTGCTATGGAGTTATTCCACAACGAAAAGTTGCACAATGCCACCCGATCCAATGACAAATGAGCGGGCATGGCTTAGGATTCTCGTGGAGGTTCTCGAAGTGTAATGCTGGAGAGGCATAGGCTAGTGGTTATTTTAGACGCGCGCGTGCACACACACATGATACTTTAGGGTCAAGTTCTTAAAATAAGAATTGTAGGAACTTTGAGAGGGAGAATTCTATGGACAGTTCGCTCGATCTACACACTTTAAAAGCCTATGAATGAAAAATCAAGTGATTTGCAAACTTTTTACTCATGCATCAAGTTATTTCAAAATCAACTTTATTTTTGATTTATTTGATGCATAAGTAAAAACTTTCTTTTTCATTTATAGACTATTCAAACAGTGTAGATAAACATGAACGGAGTAGATCGTCCATAGAATGTCCCACCGTAAAGTTTCTTGAACCCTTATTTTAAGAACTAGCCTTAAGGATCATTTCTCTGTCTCTCTCTGTGTGTGTGTGTGTGTGTGGAAGAATGTTAGCCCGCGGTAACACTCCTCCCTTCTCAGGGGGAGGTTACACATTCGATTCCATTGTTGTCAAACAGGGAGTTAAGTTGAGTAATTAGTGTGGGATGGTGAGTATTTATCTTTCAATATGTGTGTGTGTATAGAGAGAGAGAGAGACTTCTGTAGTTCCGAAAGGATTCAAGCCTGAATCCTTTCCACTCAAATATAACCATACATCATCCGAATACAAGATTCTTTCTATGAAGTTGATGTATATTATTTCAAGTATCTATAAACTAAAAACAAGTAATTTAAATACTTTTTGCTCATGCATCAAGTAGGGGGAAAAATGAACGGCCTAAATAGTGAATTGGTTAGTTTAATGGAGAGTAGAACATTTGAAACCTAATAAAAATTGACTTGAAGGGAATTTTAAAGTTTAGATCATGATCAAATGGCCGGATCGAGAATTTGTATGTCTAAAGGCATAGATCTAACCAACTTACTACTTTCGGTCGTTCATCTTGCGCCGCTTGATGGAAGGGCAAAAAGTATTAAACGCTCAATTTTTTATTTTTAGTTACTTTAATAATATACATTAACTTCAAGGGAGGAGTGAATCTTGTATTTGAATGTCAAATGTTGGCATTTAAGTGGAGCTCGAATCCTTCCGGAACTATACAAGTCTCTCTCTCTCTCTCTCTCCTCTCTCTCTATATATATATATATATATATATATATATATATATATATATATAGAGAGAGAGAGAGAGAGAGAGAGAGATAGACTTGTGTCCTTTCAAAAGGATTTGATCCCGGATCCTTCCCACTCAAATTCAACCCTCCAACATTCGAATACAAGATCCACTCCGTTGAAGTTGATCTATACTATTTCAAGTATCTATAAACCAAAAATCAAGTGTTTTAAATACTTTTTGCCCATCCATCAAGTAGGGGAAAAAACGGACGGCCTAAATAGTGAGTTGGTTAGTTTAACGGTGTAGAACATTTGAAATCTAACAAAAATTAGTTTATAGGGGTTTTAAATGTTTAGATCATAATGAAATGGCCGGATCGAGAATTGTATGTCTAAAGACATAGATCTAACCAACTCACTACTTTCGGCCGTCCATTTTGCGTCGCTTGATGGATGGGCAAAAAGTATTTAAAACACTGATTTTTGGTTTATAGATACTTGAAATAGTATAGATCAACTTCAACGGAGTGGATCTTGTATTCGAATGTTGGAGGGTTGAATTTGAGTGGGAAGGATCCGGGATCAAACCTTTTGAAAGGATACAAGTCTATATATATATATATATATATATATATATATATATATATAGAGAGAGAGAGAGAGAGGGTGGAATAAGAAGTTATATATAAGGGTACGATTAGCTATTTAGGAATACTTATAATAAGAAAGAGGGTGAAACTGTACAAAATGAATAGAAGAAAGATCAATATATTTTATTTGCAAGAAACTAAATAGGTAGGTGAAAGGTATAGGAATATAGGATATAAACTTCAGTATACATGAAAAGAAAGCAATGCAAATCGGTGTAATAGTTGTAGATATATTCTTTAAAAAAGAATGTTCTAGATGCAAAGAGTTAGAGAGAGAATGATACTTTGCAAAACCAGTATAAGGAGAAGAGTAATAATGAATTATGTAGCACAAGTACGATTAGGAGTCTTGGAAGCATATGAATAAATTTTGGGAAATTCGGGAGGGAAAAATATTTATAGCAGGAGATATAAAATGTTATGTTCGTAAGATAATGATATAAGTGGGTGCATAATAAATCATGGATATGGAGGGAAGAAACAAACTTGGAGATATAATTTTGGAGTTTGCTTTCTAGTATAAACTTATGCTAGGAAATACATGTTTTAAAGAGAGAAGAACATTAGTAAATAATTTTTTTTGCCTCTACTAAGATGATAGATTTTGACTAAAAACAGAGACTTCAATCAAGGACTTCCCTGAGAACTTAAAACTAAGGGCAACTTATTAAGAAAAACACATAAAATAAGAATGAACGAAAAGAATAAAGGTATAAAAAATAATGCAATCTCTATTCTGTAGACTTAGATTCTACATGCACTAATCTCAAAATGTCAATCCTTTTGTGGATCTTCTCAAATTTAGAATGATGCTAACAGTTCAACCATACTTGTATTGGTGGAAAAAGTTTTGATTATGGTGATGATGATGAAGATGATGCTAGTGACAGTGGGTGGCAACAGAAAAGGAAGTGGACGAAAAGGATCTTTGACTAATAACTCGACTTAAATTTCTAATCCTTTCAGAAGGGACAAGATGTTTAATAAATTAATTTGCTTCACCAATGTGTATACTACTGCACATATGCGAGAACCATTTTCTAAATTGTTCGAATATATACTGCGTGATAAACAATATTCTGTCCTGCAAGGCTGCAACTAAAATAATTTTCTTAGAAAAGTACGTTAACGTTATATCAAACATGAATTAAATCTGTTCTTTGTAACATGGGACAAAAATCAGCAAGTGAGGGCTACATACATGACACTTCCAAGTACTGACAGAATGTGTCCAAGCCCTTCATCCAAAGGTGCAGTTATGGAATAAACTATGAGAAACATTGAACACGCCTGCATAAAGATGGCCATTTAGTGAACACAAGTTTATGCTACATGATCAGGAGAAAAAAGAAAACACACTCAAAAGAGATTTAGTTAACACGTGTTATGGAGACATTACATGCCAACAAATAAAGAGTAGCTGTTCAGCAGCTTCAGAAAGCCTTAAGTTTTAAAAGGGATTTGTTACATGCAATAAATAAGGCTCCAAGGAAACAACACTAATTTGCACAAGAATTTGTTAACCTAAGATTTACAACTCTTGTTTAATTGCCAAATTAACATTGGGCCAAAGCACAAAACGAAGGTATGATGACAGGTAAAAGTCCCCCCTAATCAGCAATGCTGCTCAATATCATGGACCAAGAAAATCTATTACAAGCTGCTCCCAGATGGCTATACTCCAAGTGATCAATCCATTCAATGAAGAATAGAAGGTTATATATATATAATTGAATACATCTCTGGGATAATATAAGCCAAACTAATATATAAAGGCATATTACAACATTGTTTACTGTTTTTTATTTCCTGTTTACTTTTTGGCTAAACTACCACATATTTTAATGTTTAAGACTCTTTATTTTGTACATGGTTGATGGTATCAAGGGGAGAGACCTTGTTCTCTAATTAGAGATTTTATTTATATATCTTCGTTCGGAAGGATACCTAAAGAAAACCACTCAACAAACTATTCATTACCTTTATATCCCAATATACCTTTTGAAATCTTCCACCTCAAGAAGAGCATGGATGTTGCTGATTTTCAGCTTGGATAAATAGATTATGATGTTGGCTTGAACAACCACTGCCAATACTACACAGTTGAGCATTGGTCAGGATGCTAGCTCGTGTTCGGCATGTGGAATTTGGAAAGAAAGAAAGAATGTGATCTTATCTATTTGTTTCAACTTCTATGGAAAATAGAAAATGTGGAAATCCTATGCTAATTTCTTTGTTTGGCATTTGGAAACTTAATGAGGAAAGTAGAGGTGTATTATGACACAATATTAAGTTTATTATTTTCTCTCTCCTTGGTTTAGGGGAAAAAAATGGGAGTGAAACCCAAGAAATAAATAGATAATAAGAAGCTTTCTTTCCATGAATATCAAACTCCAGAGAATAAATATTTTTTGGAAAGTAATCACATGTGGCACGTGGGGGACCACATAATCGAGAGACTTTAGTTTCCAGTCCAATTCAATGTGCCAAAACATGGAAGCTATAAGAATGTATGAGAAGATTCCTGTTTGCAATTCCATGTGCAAAAACCCCCCCAGGGCAACTATTTCAAGACAATAGTTTATAACGAAGTGCCTGTCAATTCTGTATGCCCCATGCTATCATTCTATAGTAGTAACCAGGTCACAGGCTATGCATAAGGAAGCTTATTATCATAGTAATGTCATTTGCTAGCTCCATTGGAATCAATCTTCACAAGAAGATCTTCACCTATAGCAATACCATGCAACTATACTTATATATGTAAGGAGTGTTGGATCAGTATCATCAAGAGACTTCAACCCGGTCCTCAAAGAGCGCAAGGTTTCTCTAATCCCATGCAAAAAACCACAGTTGGAGGTAGGATCATGAGATTTTTAATTGCCCACGGGGCGCAAACAACGAAATCTTCACAGACGTTAGTTTTTGTGCCAACGGATTACGAGGGTAGCCTCAGGATTACACAGGTGGCCTCATGTAGAAACCTTGGGGACCTAACTTTACTGACTGAGAATCACAACACTAGCAACATAGCAATTTAAGGCTTGATCACGGACAGGTATAATTTACTTACTAAAACTCTGACATCTCCCAACATTCTCTAACAGTAGTAGCACAGCATATGCAGGGAACCACTATGTGTTGGTCTGTAATCTAAGTTCGCATATACTTCACATAGAACAAAGGCATAGTTTCTACACTTGATAATTAATCTTTTCTTAACGTAGCAATGACGACTACCAAGAAGCACTCATGGCTTCTTAAAGTATTTGCCATCAAATACAGAAGACAGAGAATTCTTCACTATGCGAGATTCAACTTCTGAGCCTAAAAAATAATCAATATCAACAATTACAATGCCATCAACATAACATCAAAGCAGTAAAACATAACTTTTCATATTTGGAAATAAATTTTATATATTTATTTTTGTATTTGAAGTCTGCAATGTAGCCTTGTATGCGCATGAGTTTTCATCTCATTCACATACGGCGGTTGTCACGTGTTTGATCTCAGGGCATGACATTTCCTCTTGAAGGAAACACTGTGATCAGCATCACATGGCAAGAAATTACATGTTAATTGTCATGGGCCTTTCAAATCAAGACACTGCTTAAGTGTTTTATTAACCATTTCTCACAAAAGCATAAGCTGATGGATTGTAAGTAAACTCAACACTTAATATTCCTCCTCAAGAGGGCTTCTGGGCCACATCGAAACACCTCCACCAAGATTCGCTTCGAAAGGTAGAATAAATGGATTAAATGGGCATGTTTTAAATTTCCAATGATGAGGTTTAAACCCACAAGCTCTTGAAACATGAAGCTCTCAAACCATGTCATAAAACCACTTCTCCCAAAAGTAGATGGGTAGCAAATTAACACTTAACAAAGAGCAAACGTCTTCTTCAATTTTATCTCCTTTAATGCGGCATTTTCTTGTATAATCTTGGAGGTAAGCACATGCATACTCCAACTTAATTCTTTATTCAAGAAGGTAGGTTTCATATCCAGCATTTTCTTTCATAAATCTAGGAGGCAAGTATATGAATGCTAAAGTCATTATTCAAGAAGGAACTCATGTACACGATGTTGCTACTTTCTTTAGCTCTTCCTGTTTCACAGTGATGACACTAGCCCAACAGGGAGGCCTACTAATGCAAAACAAAGAGAAAGGAAAGAACCACATGAGAGAAGAGGAAATTGGGGAAGAATATGAAAGAGATCCTTTGATTTTCCTTTGATTTTGTGGCTACTTTCAACTGTCCCATTTTGTGGCTACTAAATGAATAGTAAAGAAAACTTAAAATCCTTTGGTTTTGGTTTATCGGCAAACTAAATCATGTAGAACTTGAACAGTCTTCAAATTTGTACAATGTAAGAAAATAACAAGAAAAACAACTATAAATAGTAACAATAATAGAACTTGGGGACATCTCACCATTCCAAGGTAGCTTCCAATAACAACCTCTGCCTCCCTTGCTGGTCCATCAGATACATAGCAAAAAGTGCCCCTAAAGTGCAACAAATATGAGCTCTTCTCTAAAAATAAAAGTATATCAATCCTAGAAATATCACCAACCTGCCAAGTTTGTAATTCCAACAAATAAGCTCGCCAAAGCACCATTAGTAGGACCCACGTCTTCAAAGGTCAAGGATGAGAAGTAAAGAACTCCATTTATTCGGAAAACTGTTGAAGTATGAAAAGAGACCCTCCAATGCAGGCAACTGCAATCAGCAGAAACTATATGACTTGCCCTTTCTCTGTAATGTTAAGAGGTAGTCTGGAAGTAGACATCTTGAGTTTGAAACTCATGTAAGAAGAAGACTAATGCAGTCTAAAGAAACTGTATAACTTAATTTTATGTTGAAGCATATATCCTTCTAAAATATTGACAACAGATGAACTAAATGTAGCCTAATAAACATCATCGACTATTACAAGCCTTGCCCTATCTCTGGATCACCATTGATTGTCCCTTACAGGAATTCGCCCTTCTCGAGGGGAAGATCCCATGACCATTAGCCAGTTCAAATCTTGTATGCAAGTTCTCAACAGGTTTTCTTAAGTTGTAGAGATCCAATTTGGTTCTAAGCCAATCTCGGAGCACCGCTGCTCATTTCATAGGTTTTGGCAATCTTGCAGATTGGTCTCAAAATTAATAAAATTAAAAGAATAGAACTTTCTAAAAAGTAAATAATCTCTACTATTATAATGCAAACCTTTGGAGGTGCTTTGAATTATTCATGGACTCACATCTGTCAGGAGGCGGCACATCTAAAAATGATATTAAATTTTTAAGTTGTAATTGAAGTTGTTTAAATAATTAACACTTTATGTTGGAGAGTGCAAGTCATACTATTGCTTAAGATACCATGATAGGATTAATTGACATTTGTAGCATTTTAGATGCTTTAATTGGTCATACTTAATTCAACAAAACATATGTTTGTAAAATAGAAGGGTTCTTCACGTGTGCATTGCACCGTGAAAATAAAAAGAAGACTTCCATTCACACATGCGACCTGTCATCTCCAAACATCGTGGCATCATCGTTGCGATCGACAACTTCCAGTGACATCTTTTACTGACCATGATTGGATTAATTCACATTTAAAACATTTTAGATGTTTTAATTTGGTCATACTCAATACAAAGTAACTGATTAAAAACATGTTAGACTTATTAATATTGGTTTTGTAATTATTTCAACATTAATTGTTTGTATAAATTGTACTTTTACTTATCTCATTGGCATAATACCTAATTTGTTCATATTCAAAATTTAATAGACGTATTCATGTTTAGTGACTTTTAGAAAAATTATAATGTTTTTTCTGTTTTTAAGGCATTTTCAACATTATATATTTATATATATATTATATATATATATATATATATATATATATATTATATATATATATATATATATATATAAAAGAGAGGGGGGTGCTCCTAGTAGGTCTCCTTAAATTACAATTTAAGGAGGCCGCCTAAAATCTCAAAATGGAGCATTTGTGAGGATGATCCACTCCATCCATTTTGATCTACATATTCTAAAATGATTGTGTATAAAAAAATCATGTACTCTTGGTACTTTTTATTCCTTCGTCAAATGGTTACAAAATGAACGATTTTTCAACAATAGAACAAATGACATCACTTGATCGATGGTTACAAAATATCCAAACTGCATGATTTTCTATATATAAGCATTTTAGGACATAAAAATCATGATAAATGGAGTGGATCATTTATAGGAATGATACATGGTGGGTTTTAGGCCGCCTCTTGGATTGTAATCTAAAGAGACCTACTAGGAACACTTAATCCACCCACACACACATATAAAGGGATAGACTTGGGTACATACGAAAGGATTCGAGCCTGAATCCTTCCCACTCAAACTCAATCCCACGGCATTCAAATACAAAATCCACTCCGTTGAAGTTGATCTATATTGGTTAAAGTAACTAAAAACCAATAATTAAGTGTTCTGAATACTTTTTGCCCATCCTCAAATAGATGTAAAATGGACAGCCGAAAATAGCATTATATTTAGTTTTATGAGTTTAGACATATAAATTCTTGATCCGATCATTTGATCATGATCTAAACATTTAAAAGAACCGACACACCAATTTTTGTTAAGTTTCAAATATTATACACCGTTAAACTAGCCAGCTCACTATTTCCGCCGTTCATTTTGCGCTTACTCGATGGATGGGCAAAAAGTATTCAAAATACTTGATTTTTAGTTACTTTAAACAATGTAGATCAACTTCAACGGAGTGGATCTTGTATTTGAATATCGTGAGATTGAGTTTGAGTGGAAAGAATTCGGGCTCAAATCCTTCCGCATGTACCCAAATCTTTCCATATATATAAATAGGGTAAGGTTTTAATACTCCTACGACATATAACTAAGTTATGTCCACCTACAAAAATGCATGTTATATAATGAAATTAAAGGATCCATTCAGTTTATTTTGATCTACATATTTTAAAAGCTCTATACATACAAAATCATGAAATTTTAAAGATCATCTAATGCTTTAAGTGGTGGCAAAATGAACGATCTTCTGACAATTGAAAATCGTTCATTTCACAGCCACTTGATGCAGGAGCAATTGAACTTCAAAACAAATGAATTTTTGTTTATAAGTCTTCTAAACTATGTAGATCAAGATAGACGGAATGGATCATTCAATAGATTTGTATATTACACACTTTTATAGGCGTGCATAACTAACTTAGTTATGCCTTGGGAGTATTAAAGATGCCCCCCCACCCACACACATATTTGAAAGTAAAGGTAATTTCATTCATATCTAAAAAACACTAATACAATATTACAAATGCCAAGCTGCTTTCGAAAGTATCAAGAATGCAGATACTCCCGCTTGAAGTGTCAAGAATGTGGATGCTCCCACTTTGTTTTAGTTGATACCCCACTTGAATTCAAGATCGACACCGTTGGATGCAATCTACTGCTCACTAACTACCTACAAAAAAAATTCTAAAGAATTTGTTATGATTTACTTATGCATAAAGGGATAAAAAATCGGCGCTTTCGAGAAACCTAAAACTGCTTAGTTTTGAGACCACTTTGATGAACGGTAAATCATAACGAAAATCTTTGAAATTTTGTTTGTAGCTAGTTTATGAGTAGTATATCACATCCAACGGTGTGGATCATTAATTCGAGTGGTGTATCAACCAAAATAAAGTGGGAATATCTACATTCTTGATACTTCTGAAAGTAGTCTAGCTCAACTTTATATTCTTGTGTGTGTAAACTTTCTCTTCATAGAATTTTGCATAATCCATTTAATCGGAGCATAAAACAATTATGCGCTTTTTTGCGTGTTGTTGGACCGAACACATAATAAGACCACATCTTACAACGCCCCTGCACATGCTATAAGAATTTTAATTTCTTTCATGCTCGTGGTGCATTTCTGCTAAGTAAACTTAGTTCTGTAGTGAGATATAACCTCTATTATGAGGCTCCCCAAGGAGTTCCAACCAACCAGACTCTGAATCACTGCTATATCCTTTATAACTGATTGAATTTCTTCAATAGAATTCTGAACATCAGACTCACTCCAAAGGCTACTGATAGCTCTTTTAGCATCAGATACTCTTCCTACCTATTAAAATCAATCAACTACTTAGTCATAAAGCTCAATTGAAGAAGCATTAGAGACATTGCTATAATAATGACTGATAAATACCTTGCAGAGCCAGCGAGGACTCTCAACAGCATATTGCATGCCCAACATAACAATAAAAGCAGGGCAACTTGCAATGTAGAACATTGTTCTCCACCTATACCGAGAAACAAAATAATTTTTTGAGATATAACCAAGAAGAGAGGGAGTGAGAAAAATAAAAGGATAGTACTGAAGCTGTAACTAGCAGCACAGACAAAGACACTTCAACAGGATACAATATGCACATATTGTCATCACCGTTAAATAAAATATTTCCCACTCAAAATGAGGTGGGCAGTGGAGCATGACATGGATTTAGTGATATGAAAAGCCTGAAGAACAAGACAGTCAGAGATGGCAAAAAGAAGTTGATAAAAGGTCATATATAACAATAGTATAAATCAACTTGTGATGGTACTTGTTTTATCTAGTTCTCTTCTATCACATGATCATTCTGTCCAAGAAAGAAAGATATAGGTTAATAATCATGTATAAAAATTCATCGTTAAGCACTGATTTTTTACGTACGAACATAAAAACATCAAAATACCATTAAAGATGGTGGTCATGTAAAACTGTGACCTGGTCACAACGCTTCTATGCTAAACCTCCACACAGTGGAAACCAAATTATTACTGCGTAATGATGGGGGCAACAGAAAAGGTGATCAAGTCAACAGCACAAAGGGTCTAAAGCTGCAGACTGCAGTTACATGACATGTTGTAGTTCAGTAACGATGACCCTGCAAACTGGGAGGGAAAGGTGGAAGGCGTAGGCTCTGGTTCTATTTCAAGGTACGGAAGGAGCGTGTTGAGTGTGAGTGATAACCATAGTTTTTGTGCATGTGCGTGTGTTGCTGTTGGGGTGGCGTGGGGTGGGGGGGCATCGATCATGAAACATTAGATAGGAAACAAAATGAAGATATCAACAACAGACTGAAAATGCAAAAGACCCAGCAGGTACAGCAGGATACAAGCATTAGTGGGAAAGAATAGACATGACAAGTATCCTCAGAAATCAATTGTCATATAATACCAGTAAAGTATCAGAGAATTATGAAGGTTCATATTGTGCCCCACCTTGCGACGCAGAATCATTGTAAATGTCAATAGTTTATACCAGTGTCATTACTAATGGGAAAAAAAGTGCACGAGGTATAAATGTATCTCTAACGATCTACGTATATTATTAAAACAACTCAAAAACTGATAGGAGCATCAAAAGGACATTTTTTTTTTACAAGTTCTTTTTCCCTGATCAACTCACATTTGACACGAACCAAAAGAGAACTACGCCGGATCTGGCACATGGACCAGCTTTCTTCATTCATTCCTATCGAGCAATATGCATTTATTAAGACCTTTAGCCTCTATATCTTATTGTATCACCTCCATCCATATTTTCTTCAGTCTCCCCTTCTCTCTTTTAACTTGCCCTAAGTTGATAAGCTCTACACGTCGAACTGGCACATGTGTAGGTCTACGTCGCACATGATCATCAGAGGCGGTTTTCTCTCAAATTCTCTTCTATGGGAGATACGCCTATCTTAGTAAGAATATCCTCATTTATCGTCTTATCTCTCCTCGTGTTACCACACATCCAGCAAAGCATACGCATCTCTGCTACACTCATCTTCTGAGTATGATCTCTCTTTATAGCTCAACATTCCGTGACATATAACAAAGCTGGTCTAATAGCAGTCCGATAAAACTTTCCCTTCAGTCATAACAGAATGTTACGATCGCATAAAACTCTTGTTGTGCTTCTCCATTTCAATCAGCCAGCTTAGATCCCATGGTTGACATCATTATCGATCTCCCCATCTTTTTGAATAATAAAACCCAAGTACCTAAATTGGCTGCTCATCGGTACCCCTTGCCCATCTAGTGTCACAAAACTATAATCCCAAATCCTCTGTTTACTAAATTTGCACTCCATATACTATGTTTTAGACCAACTTAATTTAAAACCTCGAGATCCTAGAGTTTGCCTCCATAGCTTCAATTTGGTATTTACCCCATCTCTCGTCTCATCGACTAGGACAATATCATCAACAAATAGCATACACCACGGTATCTCATCATGAATAGCTCTAGTAAGCTCATTTATCACTGTGACAAACAAGAAAGGACTCAATGCAGATCATTGATGTAATCCAATTATGATCTAAAAATCACTTGTTAGGCCACCACAAGTTCTGACATTTGCCACTACTCCATTGTACATGTCTGTCAATATATTTGATGGGAACTCTCTTCTTCATCAATGTTCACCATAATACCTCTCTTGACACTTTATCATAAGCTTTTTCTCAAGCAATAAAGACCATATGCAAATTTCTACTTCTCTCTCGAAATCGCTCTATAAGTTGAAGCAAAAGAATAGCCTCTATCGTCGATCGCCCCGACATGAATCCAAACCGGGTTCTCCGATATTTTAATATTCTACCTTAACATGTGTTCAATTACCTTTTTTCCAAAGTTCATGGTGTAGCATATGAGTTTTATTCCACGGTAATTTGAACAACTCTGAATCTCACCCTTGTTCTTATATAAAGGTACTAGGGTAGTCTTCCTCCACTCATTTGGCATCTTTTTAGTTAGCTAAATCTTGTTAATCAAGTTGAGGTGATAAACTTGAAATAAGCTCAATTAAATGAAAATTGTAGCCTAGAACTTAGAGATGAGCTCGAATTAATAAATGACTTGAGTTTGAGCAAGGTTTGCACATCCATCTTTGGCTAGCTTTTAAGGCTTCTAGGTGAGAGCACTATGAAAGTCAACGTCAATTTGATGGGTACACTCTGAGAACGAATGGCCAGTAGACATTTAAATAAATAAAGACCAAATGTTTAGGAAACCAGGTTACCTTAGTCTAATGCGTATGTTTGTAATAATGATCAAAATGTAGTAAACAAGACAGCTCAATTATCATCACTTACTCTCCCTGCAATATACATTGCAGTTAATTTATTTAGAGCTCCAGTTAGTTACATTATCTGAGCTGTTAAACAATAATCATTTGATTAAGATTGAACCTATCAGGTTCAATAAGGACAGTAATTTTATCTAAAAATTAAATTATCAGTGAACAGCTATCGGTTTAAAGTTAAACTGTGAGGCATCAAGCTCCGATAAGGTAAGACCCAAAGAATAGGAGTGAAAGTAAGGGACCCAGGTTAGATATCATACGGATCCTAAATTGTCAAAGATATTCAGAATCTGAATCCCAAACCTTATCTTAAAGGTCAGGAATTCAGACCATTGGCACCTGTCTAACACAAGAGAGGTGCCTCTACTAACATGGAAGATAAAAGGATTTGATAATTTGAATAAAAATAAATAACTTATAAAGTTCCATAGGTTTTACAAGTAAACAACTATAAACAAAATACAAAACGTTGGACTAGGAAATTTGTAATGTTAAATCTATGAAATTGACACGATTCCCCACTAATTCTACCAAAAGTCACCCATAAGAATTCCAATGTGTGTGGAGTATTAAGTACATGAATCGTAAGGCAACAGTAGTGCTAGAAAATGTGCTGAATATTCTTTAAAGATTTAACATGAAAAAAGCAGTCAAGAACAAATACAACAATGATGATGATGATGCATCACTAAAGTTATATGTATACAACAGCTGCCTAATCTTGGTTAGAGCCTCGTTATTCTCTAATATATAAAGCAGAGTGATCACGACAAAACAAAATTATCATTAACAGGATATACGGAAAACCAGCAGATTATCCTTTTAATAGGGAGCTATAGTTGACCTCGGTTTATAATTACCCATAAATAATTAAAACAGAGGATGCCTCACCAGTGCGGGTCATTTTCAGAAGGGAGTCCTAAAGAAAGGGATGTAATTATCCCTAAGCAAGTCCCAATTTGACAAAGAGTTCCCAAAGAACCTCTGTATCTTGTCGGAGAAACCTACATCATGATATCTGGGAAGTCAATGAATAAAGAAGGAAGCAATTAAAAGTTTATAAAGTGATTGCATCTACCTGTTACTATAGAATAAATTAGCGTTACATGCTTTTAAGAGGTGTAGAAGAAGTAGCCAACCTTTTCAGATAGATTACTATGTTATACAAAGAAAAACATGACAAGAAAACTAAAATCTACCCTCCAGGTTAAAAAATGTGTCGTGAGCTTTGTGGCAGGACTTGGTTACTACATGAAAAAAAATTCCCAAATTTTTGTCTGCAGGAGTAAAATTGATTTGTCTGGAAGAGTCTAATAACAACAACAACAAAGTGTTTGTCCCAAAAAAATTTGGAGTTGACTACATGATTCCCCCCCACCCTCCCCCCAAGCCTGTTGCTAAATTAGCAATTACCAAATTATTCTCTATAGCCTTGATTCATGTTCATTTGGACAGTCTGCCCAAGTCCTAGCTGCTCCAACAATGATCATGTTACTCCTACCTTGACCGCCCTCATAAGTCTACACTGCACATTCCGCACATCAGAACTGGTTCTTGCTCACTTACCCCCAATAGAAGATACCACTAACTTCTACAGATACATTCATTTCCTGTCCTATCCTCATCATGTTTCCTAGTAGAATCCAACATTTGTTTGATAATCAAAAAGTGGATTTTTTTAATTGCTTAAAGATTGTTTTTTTTTTTTTGTATATGTAAAAGACTACCAAAATTTAGAGAGAAGTTAGCCTGAATAGCATGGATCAGCACGTCAAAGAGAAGTTTCGTTCAGATAAAAAGAGCAGCAATAAATTTATAAAGGCTAACACAAACAAAAGTTAGATGCTTGGCGTTAACAGTAATAATTTTTTAGGATTTAAAATAATTAATTTTTAGCAGTACTACTGGCAAATTCTGTCTCTACTAAAGATAGCATAGGATAACAGGAAAGAGCAGACCATCCAAAACCTGTCCTGTAGTACCATATCAGACATCACCTGTATAACTAAAAGTATATTGCTTTTCACAGTATTAGATCTATCAAGCAGTTGAGGCATTGCTCTCTTCCAATACATAAACCCAACGTAACAAATTTCTTACACAAAAATTGAGGAGTTTATCATTTCTTCATGATATTTAAGAAAAGGAATGCAAATGAAAAAGATCAAGAGATTGAAACTATTTGTAGGATGCCTAACCAAGCAAAACCCATCAAGGTTCAAAGTCGCGGTCTCGACCGCCGACTCGGCGGGCACTGAGACAGATCAGTCTCAGCGACTCGGATTGGTCTCGGGTGATACGCGCAAAACGCTACCTACAAAGCTCAAAAAATTATGAAAAAGTCATGACAAATCGTAAAAAAAATATGGACATCAAAATTCATGTATCACATGTCCAAAACAAATTTGTTTTGAGGGGGTAATTTGGGAAATATGTTGTTTTGTTGGGTAAATTTAGAAATATGAAATATTTGAGTGGTAAATATGAGAAAAACTCAAAAAAATAAAAAAAGGAAAAAGAAAAGATAAAATTGCCCGATCTCTCCTTCTCCCTCACTCAATCTCTCTCTCTCTCTCGATCTCTCCCTCTCTCTCCTCTCGCTCTCGCTCTCTCTCCCTCACCCGATCTCTCTCTCTCGATCTCTACCTCTCTCTCCTCTCCCTCTCTCCCTCACCCTCTCCCCCCCCCTCTCCCTCACCCTCTGTCTCCCTCCCTCACTCGGGGGCTCACGACAAAGGCGACGGGGGCTCACGGCGACAGCAGTAGGTCTTGTCTTTTTCTTTTTTTTTTTTTTTTTTTTTTTTTTTTGCTTTCAACCAGTCTCGAGAAGGGGGTGAACAGTTGGCCCGACTCAGGGCCGACTCCGCCGGGTCATCCCGAGTCATCTCGGGACTCGGCTGATTCGGCCGAGTCGGCCCCGAGTCGAGTCGATATCGTCCAAACGTGTGATTTGGGTATCGGACTCGTCTCGGCCGAGTCGTATCCGACTCGGCCGAGTCTTCGAACCATGAAACCTATGCACTCAAACACTAGCCAAATCATAAATCCTAACCCAATAACCTGTTGAACACAATCCAATTATCAACCGCTGGCTAATTATTTGGGGTCAACCTGTGAATCCTCTTTCAGCTATCATTCCATAGGTTAAGCGAGATGCATCGTGACACCCTAACATAAATGCATACTAAAGCAGGACTTCCCGGTTTGAGCACATTCCTGCAGGTGAGTTAACATACGTTCTCAAGCCTTATCCCATACCAGGAAACATGAGGTGTGTTCACAAATGGTTTCAATAGTGTCACCCAGCAAGAAATCCATTATAGAGACCAGGAATCAGCAATATATTATATCAAGGGGTTTATTTTATAACATTTCAGCCACTTTAACAAATAAGAGAGAGAAGGTTTTCCAGGCAGTTCAAGAGCAAAGATCAAGATAACAAGACGGTATGCCCAAAACTCCGTACTTACGGGAACTGTACCTACACGATTGAGGATGCAAAATCTAAGAGTTTCTATTGCAGATTGAGACATGATTCCAGAAGAAAGGGAGCCTTGTGTCTTATTCTGATTTATATCACATAATTTTACACTCTAGCATCCTGAAAGAGTGCTTGCATATAATAGCGACCAACGGACAAGGTTGAGGCCCTTAAGCACAAGTGTAAATCTTAGGCTGAAAACTATTGCAGCTTTCCTACCAGAACTCAAAAGAAATGCCCACTAATCATAAGATAAGCCGGATACAGTTCAGCCTCTACTGATATCTTATGGAGAACCGAAGAAAGATAAACAAACCAAGAAGCTTATAAGTTATGCTGGATCAATGCAAAGAAAGTTGCCACCAGCAGACCAAACTTAATTTGAATGACATGTGCAGGATATCCATACAGTAACCAAATAAAAATGGGCAACAATAATGTTAAGACTAATAAAATCTTTTAGTCAAACTCCAATTTTGTACTATAGCATTACCTCAGATACATAAATTGGGACAAGAACAGTGTTCACACCAATGCCAAGACCAACAAGAAATCTTCCCCATAGTATTTCATCCAAGAAGTGAGCTTGAGCACTGTATGATTAAATGAATTGTGAATGTCTCATTCATATATCACAGATAATTAAAAGAGGGGGGGAAACGGTGAAAATAAAATGCATTTGAAGAAACGTTTGTACGATTGAGAACAATAGCTTTGAAGAAAACTAAACTCAACATTCCAACTTTAGTTTGAATATGATAGAAAGTATATACAGAATAATACACAAAAGAAACTCAAAAACTATAAACATGCATGCTAGAACATCGTAATTAGAAACCTTATAAGCGCTCCAACAATTAATGGTATCATGTCAATCTGGAGACTGCGCCGACAACCAAGCCTATTGATGAGTGAGGCAGAGCTTATGCTACCAATAAATGCACCAACTATGAATATGCTCACCACAAGACCTTCAAGAAAGGGGTCCCCATCAAAACCAAGCTCCCGTGCAATAGCTTCAATTGGACCATTCATCACCCTACAAACCAACATTTAAGTCTAAAGGTCATGGAGCAAAATGGCAATGCGAAGAATTATTTAATAAGAAGAATCGCTAGGCCATCATCAGTATCAAATGTCAAAATTAAGCCAGAGATGGTGCAAAAATCAATCTTGAGAAGTCTCCAAGAAGATTTTTGCTAAAATTTCTCAGCGAGCTATAATATAAGATAGGAAGCTCTGACAAAGATTTGATGAAGTTTTACAACCAACTGTCAACCTACCGTTTGAAGTTAATTATAGATTCCTCACCAAGGAAACCACCCACAAGAGAAAGGAATACCCAAGCAAAAATACTAGTCCACTTGACTGGTAGGAAAAACTACATTATTGGTTGTGCAGTTTAAGCTAATGGAACCAAGGAGCAATCATGCAAAATCCTCCTAAGAGTAAGATTCTGGAAGAGAGGTTCAGTCTAAGGAATTGCATTCATCTCTGTGGCATGTTATAGGCCAAGAAACCAAGGATAATTGCATTCATATCATCAGACAATCTTGAAATGTATAGAATGAGATTGGATTCAGCCACAAACTATGCATAAGGTATGCAATGTTTGAGAGAACATATTACGGTATGGAAACCACAAAAAACTAAAGTGTACACTCTCATAGAGGGACAGACTTTAGTTCCTGAGATCTTGAGAAGGACACTAAACATTGTAGAAACTCTTCAACATTGGTATTCACTAATGACAATTAAAAGCCACATAATAGAATTGGAAAAAGAGATGCTAACAAGTTAATACCAAGTCTTATGGTAACAAAAAATTTAAAAAATATGAGATTGGATTCAAGGTGTGAAATTTCATATTTTTCAATATTACTAGTCTAAGAATACAATTTAACTGAGGAGAGATGCAAATACAGTTGGTTCTTCCTCTAGATTTTTTTAGTCCAGAAACACAAATTTGTTGAATGACAAAAAGTATGTGTATTGCACAAAGTGCAGCACGACAATTTTATTTAAGCCAGAACTGATATGGGGAATCATTTTCATGGGCATGTGTGTGCTTGTGTGTGATTTGAGAAGTATTTTATCAATGGTTAATTGATATGAAACGTTGGATGTGTGTGAATCAGAAATCAGTGATAGAAAAAAAACGTCGCTATGTTTCACCAGTTATACGATCTTAGGTAGGAAAATGGTTAAAACCAATATGCGAACAAATGAATTTTAACAAAATGTGTAGTCCTAGTGGTATCATTCTAAATCTAAAATAAAGTGATGCAACTACTCGTTATGATGGCAAGTTGTAAAATCAGTACATATGACCAGCAATCACAAGGTTAACAGAATCTCGCAGTCTCACAATTTAGTGGCAGCAGATATAGTCGATAAAACAATAAAGATGGATATCAACTCATAAGTAAATAGACGGAGTTAAGAGAAGTTACCTACTGAGAATCATAGAGATCTCAGCGACCTGTAGAGGATGCTGGTGCGTAGAGCCTATCATCACGATCGCAATGCTTCGAAAATCACTGAGAACGGACACCGGATGTGAGAGTTACGACTCGTTGATGAAGGGATGCTGCTAACGTGTCTGTTTTGCAACTGGACCCGTTACTGTAGCAACCGGGTTAGGTATAGCCCTGTAGCAGTTGGGTTTTAACTTAGCTAACGTGTCTGTTTTGCGACTGGACCCGTTACTGTAGCAACCGGGTTGGGTATAGCACTGTAGCAGTTGGGTTTTGACTTAAACCTGTCTTCCTTTTTTGTGGATCTCGGGTGGAATTGGAGCGGATCGGATTCGCTTTTATCTCTAAACCCAATCCGGTTTCTTCTTCTTCTCGTTTTGCAGGTATAGCAAGAGAACTCGAGGAGGGAAACTCCAGCGATGGTCGGCGGTTGAGGGAGATGGTGAGGGTGCTTAGTTGTTGTTGGGTGCTTTGTGGAATTGGTTGTTTGGGGAAGAAGATAGAGGAGAGAAAAAGAGAGGAGAATCAAATTTTAGAAAATTAGAAATTAATCCTAAACATAATTAGAGAGAGAACAAATCTCACACAAATAATCTTTTATCAAAATTCTTCTTCATTATCTATTATTGATACAATAGGGCCTTTATATAGGCTTTTTACAAAAATTAAATCCAACTAAAACTCTAAACTCCTAATCTAAATAGAATTACAATCCAAATTTTAAAAACTAAAAAAACAAAAATAAAGAAGAGAAAAATCAAAAATTCTACTACTGCTTCAACTTGGATTGAGACTTGGATCTATCTCTTCGGTTTTTGCATCTTGATTGGATGTCCACACCATTCTCCCTGAGTGGGAGAAGAATCGACTCCGTTGAGTTAGACGAATTAGGTCTCCCATGCTGCACTGGATCAGACCGCTGCAAATCACCTTGATCTAACCATGAACCAAGAGGTGGTACTTTTCTTTTCCAACGGATCAAATACCTATGAGTTCCACCAGATTTAGTGATGATAGTCTCATCCTTTAAAATTTTATTAACTCTTTCTGTGGTAATGGGATGAGTATTTAAGAGTGGACTAATTGAGAGGCTCTCAGAAAATAGTTTAGGGGAAGGCTTATCAAACAATAAACTACAATCAAAATTCTTGCAATTATTAGATCATTAACATTGAAAGTACAACTAATGTCATAATCTCTAAGAAGATCTATAACATAGACATTGCAATTCAGCTTATTCAAGATCTTGAAGGGTCTAGCACTGCGGGCATGCAACATTTTAATAGTTCCCGAAGGAAACTGTTTCAGACAAATCCGAACCATCACATAATCACCTATATTAAAAGTTAAATATTTTTCTACTACTAGCTCGCAAAGTAAGCTTCACATTGCTTTGTTTATATCCATCACTAATCACTTGGTGTAGTTTGTGTACGTGTTTGTGTGATGCAAATACAAATGTAGACTCAAATGCTCTATAATGGGATGGTATCAGCAGTAAGGGAGAAAGCGGTTTACGGATAGGGCATGCATGACTAGTGAGAGAGAGAGAGGGAGGGAATAGTAGTAATGATAGGTGGATAAGGTAGAGTTGGCAGCAAAATAGATGTCTGCTTGGATTGTCCAATCTTGGGTCTCAAAGATAATAGCTTAATTTGCTTACCCTCGTGCTCAAATTGACACATGTTTGATCGATCATAAATAGTGATATTTTTTGTCAAACAACCATAGTCTACCTAATATAACTTGACCCACGTTCATGGTGATCACGTCACACCAAATCTTGTCTTTGTAATAATTGAAACTGACTGGGACAAGACATCGTTGTTTAACCTCAAATGCCATGGAGTCAATCCATGACACGTTAAATGGGTGAGGTGGGGTATAATCTCTAATCCAAGATTTTCATACAGCTTGGACAATATTACATTAGTACAACTTTCACTGTCCACAATCGCCTTACAAAAATCTTATCTCCAATCTTGGTGAACGTGTGAAAGGTTGCAATTTTTCTCCAATCGACCTTTTCTCTTAGTTGAGAGGGAACACACTTGACGGCAGACAAATGGATAGATGGTGTTGGCCTAATACAGTTGAGACCAACATCATCACTTGTCGTCAGTTTCAACAACTTTTGGGTGATAGGTGTACTCCTCAAAATCTGACTCAGTGAGTTCGGTGGGTTTTTCATCCATTATGGTGATCTTGACGAGATTAAGGCAACTGGCAGCTAAATGTCCATAACCTTAGCATTTGTAGCACTTGATTGTGGAACTAACTTTGAGAAACTCGGAGCTCTTATTTTGTTGTCCCACTCAAGACTTTTACCCTTTATGTCATTCCTATGTGAATGAGTTTAGGTAATAGACCTATTGGGTTGGGATGATAGAAAAGATCTAGACATTGAGGCTCTATAATAGTGAATCTTGAAGGTGTGGTTAGTCCTAACAGAATCTAAATCTTGGATTAAAGCATAAGCTGTCTCTAACTCGTTGACCCCTCTAACTAACAGTTCAGTTCATAGGTCATCTCTAAGGCTGGCTCAGAATCTAAAAAGAATTTGAGCTTTACCTTCCTTATGGAGGGTACTGCATCTGATATACTCCTTTGCAGATTTGTTGCCTTGAGTGTATTGATGCCAATTGTCCACGAGACGAGCATTAAACGATGGCGGCACATATTTTATCTCTAGCTCTTCTTTCATCCTATTCTATATGTCAATTGGTGGTCGACCTCGGGATGCACGCTTATTTTCTAAGTTGGTCCAATATTGACTAGCTTGACAGGACAATTTCATTGCAGCGTACTTAACTTTTCTAGACTCAGTGAGTTCGTACCATGTAAAGTACCTGTCTAGTTAGAATGTCCAGTTTATGAAAAGTTATGGATTGTGACGTCCCTCAAATTGAGGACATCAATCTTGATGCTTTTCAGTTGAGCATCAAGATTGAAAAGATAATCAGTGTTGTTACGTCGGTTGCTTCTCGGTGGGGTCCGATCACCTGTGGATGATTTAGGTGGTTCAGCATGGCTTCTACCTTGGCCAGCCTTTCGTCGAATGTCTTAAGAATATCTAATTTGGCATTTCTCTCGACGAACATTGTTGCAATCTGCTAGGAATCTATTAGGACGGTGTGAGACTCGCTAGACTCTTCTAAGAGATATGAGTGACAACTACGGGTGGGCATGCACTACACAAAAGCTAAATGAAGATGAAGAGATGCACATCTAGACTAGATTTTTTTATTTTAAATTTTGATTTTTTTATTTTTTTAAAATAAAATTTGTCTTCTAAAATTATCGAGTCAGTCAAACCTCAATTTATCAGTCTAATTGGCCAAGTCGGCGTAACTCAGGTGGGAGATTTTTCGCACTTAGCGTTCCTTAATTATAAAATCATATTGAGTACCCTTCCTTGGTTATACACTAATCATACGAAATTTCAGGAAAAAGCTTACCTTTTGATGTTTTCTAATTTTTATTTTATTTTTTACAAAAATTTAAACTAAATGCAATAAAGAAAATAAACGTGAACTAATTACGCAAATTACACCTAATCGTGCTCTGATACCAAAATTGATGTAAAGCATTGGATGCGTGTGAATCAGAAATGATAGAATAAAATGTTGCTACGTTTCACCAACTATACGAACTTGGGTAAGAAAATAGTTAAAATCAATATGCAAACAAATGGATTTTAACAAAATGTGCAGTCACAGTGGTACTGTTCTAAATCTAAAAGAAAGTGATGCAACTATTCATTATAATGGCAAGGTGTAAAATCAATACATATGACCAACAATTGCAGAGTTAACAGAATCTCACAATCTTACAATTAAGCGGCAACAGATATAGTCGATAAAACAATAAAGATGAATATCAACTCACAAGTAAATAGACCGAGTTAACCTACTGAAAATCATAGAGATCTCAACGACCTGTAGAGGATGCCGGTACGTAGAGCTCATCGTCACAATCGCAACTCTTCGAAAATCACCGAGAATGGACACCGAATGTGAGAGCTACGACCCGTTATTGAAGAGATGCTGCCAACGGGTATGTTCTGCGACTGGATCCATTACTGTAGCAACCGGGTTGGGTATAGCATTAAAGCAGTTGGGTTTTCACTTAAACTCGTTTTCCTTATTTGTGGATCTCGGGTCGAATTGGAGCGGGTCGCGTTCGCTTCTTTCTCTGAACCCGGTTGGTTTCTTCTTGTTTTGCAGGTACAGCGAGAGAACTCAAGGAGGAAAACTCCAACGATGGTTGGCGATTAAGGTAGATGTGAGGATGCTTAGTTGTTGTTGGGTGTTTTGTGTAATTGTTTGATTGGGAAAGAAGATAGAGGAGAGAAAAAGAAAAGAGAATAAAATTTTAAAAAATTAGGAATTAATCCTAAACATAATTAGAGCTAGAACAAATCTTACACAAATAATCTTTTATCAAAATTCTTCTTCATTGTCTATTATTGATAAAATAGGGCCTTCATACAGGCTTTTACAAAAGTTGAATCCAACTAAAACTCAAACTTCAAACTCCTAATCTAAATAGAATTACAATCCAAATTTTAGAAACTTAAAAAAACAAAAATAAAGAAAGAGAAAAATAAAAAATTCTACTACTACTTCAACTTGGATTGGGACTTCTTGGATCCGTCTCTTCGGATTTCGCATCTTGACCGGATGTCCACATCAATAACACTCCTAGGATCCTTGCCACTGCAGGAAAACTCCTGAAATAACGGTGAAGTTGAGGGATAATGATATACTTTTATATCCTAGCATTCCTCCACATGTTGATTCCCCCCTGGGCGGAACTTGGGTTTATGCGCCCCAGTGTTTTCTTCTCTAATCTCTTTTGAATCCATGCCCTGATAGATTAGAGCCTTGGTGGCTCTAATGTCGATTAAAGCAAACCCCCCCCCCCCAAAAAAAAAAAAAAACGTATACTAAAAATCCAAACCTGTGGTAAGGGCTGAGGGATATGTCTTATATATCTATGTATTTTAACATCTACCAATTTACATACCTCCATTCAACAAAAGAAGTATATATAGAACCTAAGTTGAGAAACCTCCAAAATAAATGACAGGAAATAATAACAATAATATTATTAATATCCTTATCAGTGTCGCCAATGCATCATCATTGCATTATTAGCATTATTTCTTCTTGCTATTCTCATTTATTAAGAAATAAATAAATATGTAGATGCTTGCAACAATATCTAGCGGCCAGGCATAGATCCTTGGATAAAGCAAAGACAAACTTGAACAACGATATAAGCAACAAGCTAGGAGATAGTGATCCAATCCGTCAGTTGATTATGAATAGCTTTGCAAATCTTCACCAATGTAATTCCAAAGATGTCACGCACGAATGTTCCGGGAAATAAACCTAGCACTATTAGTAAATTGAAAGTTTAGAGATTCTAAGCATGAGTTGATGGTCATTGGACAGAAGACAATGATTGTCCCAAAGAAAACTGAATGAATGCCCCCACAAAAAAAATTATTATTAGATATTAGATATAATAGGTAATTAGTTAATATGTAGAATTGTCATTTGAGATTCCAAGGCAGGTTCAGAGGGATTTCATTTGAGTTCGGTTCATATTTTTTTATTTAGTTTCTGGTTTACTCAGTTTAGTTTTATTTGGTTCAGTTCAGTTTTCAGTTTGGTTCAAATTCAACTTGATCTATTTGCAACTTCCAATAAGTTTAGTTTGATTTATATTTCCTAAGTTTGGTATCAGCAGCAGTAATTCAGCATATGCTTCAACAATTAGTAGTTTGACATCACCATCAGTAATTTAGTATTTTTGTTAATGTTTGAACAGTAGTTTTTCAGTTTTCGTTAGGCAAACTTTGGATGTCATACCATCGTGAATTTAAAGGGAGAAGTTAGATATAATAGGTAATTAATTAATTAATTAGTTGTTTGATTATAAAGTCTTAACTCCTAATTGTACTGGGGTCTTTCAGAGTCCTCGTAGTATTACTAGTCATATTTTGAGTAGGATGCAGTATTACGAGTCATATTTTGAGTAGGATGCAGTTTTGTATTGGGTCTATATAATGAGAGAATTGCTCGTGATTCTATGTAATCCGCAAGCTAATTACAATGGTAGGCAGTGAAAGCTGGGGGTGGAATGAGGTCCCAACGCTTTCCCAGGATCAGCATATATCCCACCAGTGATCGTGAAGCAACCAAAAGACGTGAACCATAGGACTATAGAAGTTATCAAGGCACAAGCAAGTCTCCAACAGGCAATCAATTGGGAATAGCTACAACAGCATACAAAGACAATAAAGGTTCTATCATCACATCAGGTAAAGGAAAAGTTATTCAATATATGAATAAATGGAACATAACTTATTTACCAAGATAAAGGTATATTCTTTATAAGCTTAGACAATTAAATGTTGGGAACTGTCTGCCAATCAACAACAACCAGTTTAGGCAGTTCAGCTCAAGCTTTCTAAGTCCTGACATCTAATACAAGAATCAAATTTCAGTGCCGAAAGATAATACTGGAACGAGGCGTCAGAAATTGGCAAACTCCTCTAGCCTATCATCAGAATTTGGTAAACTCCCCTAGCCTTTTATCAGAATCAGCAACAAAGCTCAAAACCATTTTACAGTAATATTCCCAAGTCACAATTCACATGTCACAAGAGCATAGGGCTTGGGCAGACGTGAGAAGGTGGGTAAGCAGCATATTCCTAGACGTATAGTTCATGAGCATGCAATTACTCCGAGAGAACCAGCTAAATCTAAGCTCTTCAGTGGCCTAGATGAGGCCTCATAACATCATACAGCTCTCTGCTGCAGAAATCAACCTTCATCTATATTGTTCTCAGCTAAAAGACTAATATAGAAGGAAATTAGAAAAATAAGTTTGGCAGTTGGAATATGTTTATGTAGACACACAAAAAAAACATGGGACATGATGCAATGGGCATATAGTTGTCATGTATCCCCAGTGGGCATGAGAAAAATTGGATTACAATCACCAATTTACCTTCCGAAGGACCAAGGTGGCATAAAATAAATAAACTTAAAGTCAATGTTCTAAATTTCGGCCAAAATTTTGGGAGTTTGCAGCAGCCAACACGAAACAGCGACCCCAAAAATAAATTTTGTTTTTGGGTGCTGACGGTGAAATTTCAGGGTTTTCCAAAATTTCAACTGAAATGTCGATTCATTAAAAGCAGCCGATATTTCACTAACTTGCTTTTGGTTTATTTACTTTTGGTTTTTACACCCGAACCCGTTACCCAAACTCATATAATTCGGGGAGGGGGGAGCACTGTAGTCGTGCTCGTGTACTAATTTTAGAGTGGAAAGAGAGACTAAGAAAGAGAGAGTGACGCTTGGAGAGCCCCTCTGAGGCCTGACGAAGCTGCAGGAAGCTCTAACGAGGCCCCACGAGCCCCACCGAGCCGGCGGGAAGCCCCGACGAGCCCCGACGAGTTCCAACAAGCCCCAACAAGCTTTGACAAGCACTGGGGAGACCTCGATGAGGCTTCACAACACCCTCTGCACCCGACAAGCTTGGACGAGGCCCCGACAAGGCTTCTTGGCTGACGGTGAATGGGCGGGTAAATTTTTTTTAACTTTTGACTTTTGACTTTTTTATTTTTTCTATTTTCTTCTTTGTTAGTAGCTTGGCATCTTTCTTATACATCTCTCTCTATTTTGTTAAGTTTATATTGCTTTGTATGGTTTATATATCTATTGTCTTGAATTTAGAACATTTAGGACATAATATGTGATATATACCATCCAAAATTGACACCCAAAATTTATTAAATTTCCCTGAAATTTTCCCGATAACTGCAATCCGACATTTAGTTTTGCCATCTGAAATTGCCCCGAAATTTGACATTTAGAACATTGCCTAAAGTGACCATTTGTCATAATATTAAATATCTAATGTTTGGCTCTCACAATTTAGTACTAAATGCAAAGTGACTAATACAACACTTATTAATATCTTAAAAACAAATGTCTATAAAATAGGATGATTCTGTCCGCATTGATCGGGAAACCATAGTTGGCATTCAATTTGCCATTGATAGGCCGGTGTTTGAGTCTAAATAATATTAAGAAATTAACCTGTTCACACTTAGAAATTTGCTGATGTGCATACAAGAACAACATTTAGTGTGACTTCTTAAACATGGGTGCAAATTATTAATCAAAATGTCCCTTCAAATTTCTTAAATTTCATTTAAATATAAAATTTGCATAGTTGGAATTACCCTGCATATAGTTTTAGTATTAGGTCAAGACATATAGCTCATAAACTTTGCAAGCTTCCACTGACTTTGCTGATTGGAAGGTAAAACTCGTCAAAGAGCGCATTTAGTTTTAGGAACGAATCAATTAACCTTGTGTTGCATCCTACCATTTGTGGATTTCTTTCAAAGCTAATTAAGGAAACTCGAAGATGGGCTCTAAACATGGGAAGGGACAAAAACCCTTTGATGAGTTTTTATCGTCTTCTGATCGTCATAGGACAACAACATTCAACAAGGAAATAGATAAGCGGAGGATCATGCCGAGGAGATATAAACCCCAAGCGAGAATGACCGTCAAGGATGAAGACCCATTCGAGCACACCAAATCAGTGGAATGCTAATCCGTCAAATACTAGGTAAGCCACTAACTCTCCATGACACCCCAAAGATGGACAAGGCACAGTGCAAAGCCCTTAAGGTTGAAGCTATATGGTACGGACACTTCTATTTTGAAGTCGTGTTGTGTTGGTGTCCCGCACATGTCTGAGACAGATAAAACACGATAATGTTTTACAATTTGCAATATCCGCGTGTCATGTTAGGTTGAAAGGCAACTTCCCAGTTTCCAAGCCTACAACTAGAAAGAGATATGCTGACAAGGGCATAAAACAAGGGTAATAATGATAAAGGAAACTTTAGAAGCTAAAGTCCAAAGAGCTCAACTTCTTTAAAATGACAAATAATGGTTCTTGAATGAACAAGGCAAAGGAGAATGAGAGCTCACCCAATGTGGTAACCAAAGAGAAAATTGGCCATCGACGCCGTGAGCACGTGCGGGAAAGCGGGTAGCCAGCCCAAGTCCAAACCTCCAGATGATCCTCCTGAGGTCCCAAAATGTTTCAGTAATTAAACAAAATCTACATTAAAACAAAAAAAAAAAAAGAAAGAAATTGGGGGAAGACAAGAAGAGGACCTGAGTTCTGCTGATTCGATGGGGAGGCGGATCCAAGTGGAGGCTTGCTCGTCGCCGCAGCAACTCCAAACTGTCGACGAGAAAATTGAGGGAACTGAGGACGAAGCGACCTTCGATTTTGATTACAGTAGCTATAAAGATGTAGGGTGTTGGATTTCAGCAGCGGGGTGAGGGTTAGGGTTTCGAGAGACGGTGGGCAGAGAAGAGCCATCGCCATGATTCGAGATGGCGGAGGAGGAGGAGAGCAGAATGCGGAGGGAGTACGGATGTTACTGAATAGTGGCGGGCCCACATGAAGTTTGTGAAAGTGAGGGGGATGGCGATGGAGGTGCTTCGAGTGGAAAGTAGAAGAACGATGGCAACGGGTCGGATCCCTCGAAGATAACACGCTGATTGCACTTTCACCGGATAATGCGATGGAGCCCAGATAAATTCTTACAAAAATGCTCCCATCAATAACGGATCTCACATCATTAGGTTATAATCTCAGTCAAAAAAACCTGAATAAATTGATTTTTAGACAAAACATCTCATGTTGCTTTTTGTCTTCTCACAACGATGAAAGTGCTTTTATATTTAGAGAAAATCTCACTATAAAAGTTAAAGATGGATACCAATCCAATAATTTTTTAGATTCGGGTTGACTGTTTCGGCCATCCAAATTTCACATTTCTCTTACCCGGAAGTGCTTGCGCTTTCTTATTCAGAACTTAGTTTTTATTTGATTTAATGTAGTTGGCGCTACAATGTAACTTTTATTCTTGTGTGTTAGAACATTAAACTTGGTCAATTTTGAACTTCATTCTTGTAGGTGGAGTTTGGTCCATGCCATAAAAAACAATGAGCAGTTTAAGTGATGATTGGTCTTCCTGCAAATGTTTTTCTATCGTGTATATATTCGAGGTTGTTCTCCGAGTACGTGCTCTAGTCCAATTTACATTCATTCCTTCTTTTTTGGTGCCCACTTTCGTACATGCGTGTTGAGTACCTGTATCCCTAGTTCGCAAGATGACTATACTAGTTTTAGTAAGGATTCCAAGTGTGTTATATTAAAAAGTGTTAGCGCGTGCACGTACCTGGTGTATTTGGTGCTTTTACTAGATTTTTTTTATAACGTGTATTCATAAAATGGCTTTGTTTGGGATCAGTAATTAGCAAAAGTTAAGCTTCGAACTCTTATTGCTTTCAAATATGTAAATTTAGCAATAGTTTTTTTTTTTTAGAGGGAAGTAAATTTTGCAATAGTTAAGAAAACTCTTTTCAACAGTATAATCGGAAAGGGTAAAAAAAAAACATACTTTTACATTTTGCCTTTACTTTTGAAAGCAAAGGCTTACTCCTACGCCAGATACGGACTCGTGTAAAAAATAAAAATTGTGCAACCCATTTAACCCCAAAGTTTTTTTTTTTTCCCTTATCAGAATACTTATTTGCAACATTACCCCATTGTATCTTCTGAAAGTCGATCGAGGAACCTTCCATGCACAAAAGAGGAGCAATGCCACTCGACTGGGCATTTAACCCCAAAGTTGAGCGACCCTCCAGTCTTTTTGAAAGCAAACCGTTGAACCAAAGGGCCTCATTTAAAACTCAGACGCGACCCAAAATCTCATTTACAACATTCCTGTCAAAAAAATATTAAGGCCGGCCCACTAGGTTGTGGGCTGGCACAGGCCCATCTCTAATCTCCCACCAGGAAATTTATCTATCTCCAAATCCCATTCTAGCCTCCTTTTTTTCCAACTTTTTAAAATAATTTAATTGTTGAACGGACGCGTTGACCTGTCAACTCTATTAACAAATGTAGCTAAGGTCCCGGTCTAAGCTGACAATCTTAATCGTGTATATTTTACAAAAGATTATAACTTTTCTCGATCGTACAGTAGTTATGAGTGCAATTCACGTGAAACATAGTATTAGTTACTGAAAAATTAAATCACAATTGCTCATTAAGAAAATGTACGGTTAAGATTCTCGACTTGCGTCACTCTCTAATTCTAACGCAAACGAGAGGATGCAATTTCTATGGTTTTAACTATGTTTTTCTCCGCTCGGACTCAAGTTAAATAATTATACTTTAACTTCTAGCTTCAGATGTTTTGCTCAACAACCTGAGTCTAAAATGCAAGCAATTTAGTTGGTTTGTAGGCGAACAAATCCAACTTAGGACCAAACAGAAAGTCACTAAATGTAAATAAATGTCAAGAAAAGGACCCAATTCACCATGTGTTCTTAATTTCATAACGGAACCAATTATTATAATCAAATAAAATATGAGCAGTGGAAAAAGTACAGCAAGTGTTAGGTTTTCTTAATCTTTATCTCTGATTTGGTCCCATGTACTTGGAACACTTTGGAGAGTTCTGGTGCACCTAATCTAAAGTGTGCTAATTTTTCTATAAATCTTTTTCTGATGTGTGAGTTGCTGACATGGGGCTTTTCAGCAAATTTCCAGCCCACTTCATGAGAAAAATCTCCTCACTATAGCTCTATTCAATTCATTAGGTGGCTTGTTACAGCTCTTCGAATCTAAGTTTAGACTATATATTTTGACAAAGTACATTAATAATAAATAAATAAGATAAAAATCGTTGATGTGGTGTGAGGACACAATGGTGCCCGATAAGCTAGTAATCTGATCTGAATCAGGATCCGAATTAAAATTTCCGCTTTTGGATCCTAAAATTGTTGGGTAGGGTGGATATTAGAAGTAGATCTAATTCTTTAGTGGATTTAAATATGAATCTTTAAGGATCCGAACTCGATAACCCGATAACCCAAATTAATATTTTTGTAGTTTTTTCATTTAATTCAATGTAAATAGTGTCTCTCTTTTCTAAACATGATCACATGGTTGTGATTGATACGTGTATACCTGGATAAATTGCTTGCTTTTAATTTCTGTCTTGCTTGTAACATGATATCCAACACGCGTGTGTTACGTATACATACAAATATATCAAGTTTATTCGAACCGAAGAAAGTAGGTATAATTTAAGTTCAACAAATTTATAAATTCCACCTCCATATTTTGAACATGAGTTCCGCTTGTTTATTAGTTAAGCGAGTCAAAATCGAGCAAAATATATATTAAGCGGAACATGAATTATTCGTGAGGTGCTAGTTTGTTTGACACCCTTACACGTAAATAGTTTATCTTATAATTACTAAGGGATTCTTTGTTTGCTCTGAAAATGGATGAAATTTGAGTTTTTTTTTTTTTTTTTTGCTCTGACGTATGAGCCTCATGAGTTTTTCTTTTCCTTCATGTTGTGAAAGCTGAGGAGACAGATCCGTCATCCACCTCAATTTTTTGCATACACAGCGGCATCAATTTTAGGAGCCACGTTGTAAAACTGATACGTGAGGTGTCACTGCGTTTTCATCCCTTTGTGTTCCAACAACCAAAATGCCCCTACAGTGAAAAGGGAAAGAGAATGGAGTTCATCTAATCTAATCTGTTTTTGCATCCAAAGTCCTTTCCATTGTCTTTTGCTAATTTTTCCATGATACCTGGAGACCGAAGCTAAATTTGAAGCTTGAATAAAAATATGCGAAGATGTTGCGGGGCTCTTGATGAATTTTCTTGGAAATTGAGAGCTCTTTATGTTCACACTGCTGCTACGTTCACTTCACTTCTCTCCATCATCACCGGGAGTAGAGTGTCGGCTGGGGAGCACGTGGGACCCACACCACGCCTCGCTGACAGGCTAGCGTCGGTTGCTTCTGCCGGTGGGGCTCGGCCGAAGCCGCGGAGGAGAGGGGGCACGTGTCGGTGCCACCGACAAAAGTCGGTCTCCAACGGCCAGCGGGTAAATCGCTCGGGACCGCGCGTGATGCGCCGAAACCTCGTTTGAAATTTGAACTTACAAAAAAACAACAGCAACAACTCTTTTGAGTTTCCATAATCACTCACATTTGTTCTTATTTGCAGGACCGAGGAGGCCACAAGCACGTGACGTTAATAGTTCAGAGCTAATTCTCACCAACTCTCGAATTTATCGAAAGCTAGTGTCGCTGTAGCATAGTAGTAAAATTTTTTAACAGTAAGTCTGGAGTTCAACTCCGAGTGAAAGTAGACTTCCATCAAAATCATGAAATCAACTTCAGAGTTGCTAATTGCAACTCTAAGCCAAAATGAGTAGGTGAAATCAGTTGACTCTTCTTCTCTCTCTTTTTCTTCCAGTACTTTTTAAACAAAACAATGAAGTCCTATTGAGTACTTAAGCTTATGACATGAGCATGAGTTCATGCATACTCATAATGTGCATCAAGCAATGCTGCAGTCGGACCAACTAAAACCACCAGGGTTTCTTAATTATTCAAGACTTTAAGACCAATAGAGCTAGCTTCTTGCTTCCAGATGTGTTGTTGCTCAACAACCCAGTCCAATGTAACTAACTAGCTTTTCTTTTTAACACATAAACACGTTGTTGAACAAATCCAAATTAGGAATAAAGAAAATGTCAAGAAAATGACCCAAATTCAAAGCAGTGGAAAGGTTGGGCTGTGTCTGGTGAGCATCTCAAGCAGAAGAAAAATGGAAGACGATAATAAAAAAAAGTATATCGTTTACGAAAATATATAAGTAGCATTATAGTAGAAAAATCATGTACTACTTGTTACGAGGAACTTTTATTTACAATGCTAGGCGACGAGGATGGGAAACGAATCTAGTCGTCACTCAATGTGACCATTACACTCCAAAGAAATTATGCTGCCTTTTTATTTTATTTTTTCCCATTTTTTAAGAATAAAAGGTAAGACAATATGACGTACTAAAAAGAAAGTACATTGTTTATGAAAAGATATAAGCAACATTATATTAAAAAAGTCCTATACTGCTTGTTGCAAGGAACTTTCTTTTACAATACGTCGTGTTGAGGATGAGAAACGAACCTAATCGTCGTGACTTAATGTGTACTAGCAAATCCAGCGAAGAAGACAAGAACCAGACCCTTGAAATAATCTGTTGATTAGTCAAATGATCAAGTGTTTTTTAATGGAATTCTGACCTCTGCTGTCTACTGCTTCTGTTTATTTATCAGAGGCTTGGGAGTTTCTGAATCTTGTGAGGCAACTATCTAATACAAAGTACTAGAAGACCCATGCAGTCCCATACCAACCCCCTACTTGTGATCATCAGCTTCTTTCTTTGATATTTTAGTTGATCATTTGGGCTTTTCCAGCAACTCAATTTCCTGCCTACTTCAAGAAGACTAGTCTCATGAATATTATTAGAGTTTCTAGTCAGTTTCATTAGGTGGCCCTTGATGGCTTTGCAAATCTAAGTTAGACTAAGAGTTTTTAGCTTGCATGACATGATGATCATCATCATCATCATCATCGGGCCTGTTTGTTTAAGGGTGGAAGTAAGGAAGTGAGGAATTGAGGAAGTAGTGATAATTCGCTTTGGAACTTAGGAATTGGTTAGTAAGTTTTTCGGTGTTTGGATGTTGTTGGGAAGTGTGGTTTGAAAAATATTTTGTCTTTTCCGGTGTTTGGATGGTAATGTGAAAGTGGAAGTGAAAAAATTGACCATAAAGTTGACCGTAAAATAATATTAAAATAAAAATTAATTAAGAAAAACAAAAAATAAACGGTAATTAAAATGCAAGTGAGATTTACATGATCAAAAAATTAACTGTTTTGTACTACAATTTATCACAAATGAGATTTATATGACCACAAAATTAACTGTAGCACTCTGGAAGTGAGGAAATGTTTGTGTAAAAGAGAAAAGATAAAATAAAAAGAGGTTTTCTTATTTTCCTTTTCTGATGTTTGGATAAAGAGGAAAGTGAGCAATTATACTTCCTTATTTCCTTACTTCCGCCCACTTCCTTGCAACCAAACAGCCCATAATGAACTTGAATAAAACAATAACAATTGAGGTGCATGTATATGTAAATATTTAAACTTTTAACTGCAAACTTGTTCTGCGTACAGTGTCGCGTAAAATTGCATTATAGAAGAACGATATTCATTTGCTTAATTTTATTATTTTTGCTCTTTTTTTAGTTAACATGATTTGAACTTCTTTACTATAAGGGGGTCCCAATTTGCAATTTGTTCAGATTTATTAAATATAAAAATATTTTGCTCATTATTCAGTTTTATTTTTGAAATTCTTTGCTAATAATTTATTTTTTTTGAATATTTGTTCAATTTTATTACATGAAAATTGATAAAATTACGTTGTTTTATATTAATATTGCTAAACTTTGATTTTCTAATTTTTATCAATCTAATTATAGTTGCATGAATCGCAACGAGCTTCGTTTTATGAGCTTCCTGCTACTTTCGGATTTATTAACAAGTCCTATATCGGAAAAGATCAAATATACCGAGAGGCGGACACAAGTGTTGTTTGGCATAACTACGGCCCGTCCCATTTTTTCATAAATTACATTAGATATCTTTTTTATTTTGTTTTTTTTTTATATATATATTGTCTTAGATCTCCTTCTATTTTAGTTTTCTTTTGATAAAATTATTTCTGATTTTCTTCCCTGATTTAGTAGAGAGTATTGTTTTTTTTTTTTTTGTTAAATTCATATAATTCACAAGCATATGTTATAAAAGATTGCAGTCCAACTTAAAATGTATTCCTAGCTCCGCCTATGAATATACCGAAAACTAGACCAACAGAAGATATCAGTCTTATATTTTTAGACTTGAATTCTTTAGATACCTAAACGGTAAGGTTGCAGTACTATTTGAAATTTTGAATACTATTTACTAATATGTACACATGCACAATAGCGTACAGTGATACATGGATCAATTGTTCTCAATACATGAATGTCATGGTGTAACGCCCCGATCCCAAAGATACGGGAACGTCACTGCAACGCATATACGTAGGTCAGATGGTGCCCCCACGTATATACGCTAAGCATAAGTACAACAAGTATCAGAGTACAACACACAGCGTGGTATATTCATACGCCAACTTACAAAAGATAAATACAAAGCTATACAAGTTATGATAAGCAAAATCACTTTACAAGTGTCCTTTATCACAACCCAAGTCCAAAATGAACGATATACAATCAAAAATACAAAAATGCTCACGAAATGGATGGAGATCCCGTGAACCAAAAGGAAGAGTCTGGCACGAGGACCGGAGCTAATCTGCCTGCTCACTAAAGAAAGCCTGATCTTCGGTGGATGGCTCCACTTCGACCCAGGCCTCGGAATCTGAATATGCAAATCCAAAGGGTCAAGACATATAATAACAAATAAAAGATAGTCAAGTGACATAAGGATCATGAATAAAGGTAATGAAGTTACAATAAATAGCAACGAATAACAAGCGATGTAAACTCAATAAGGTAAGATCATATGCAACAAATCTACAATTAACGTCTTATTATTATTACTTGTCTTACTGTGATATCTAGCTATGTGACCCAGCGTCCCAGAGCACATAGATCCATATCCTAGTGAAACAAGGTTGTTATTGGAAACAGCGGTTGTATCGACGAACTATGTTTACAGTGGGTCCCGTGCATGCCCGGGACCACGGCCCAGTATTGTTCCGTTGCTTGAAGACGGAACCTGCCGCTAGGCTAACAGGAGGGTCTTATGTATGCCCTTGTCATGACAGTAAACAGGAAAGGGAGGAAGCACTCCCCTCGGTCCCCTGGAGTACCGCAGGTAAGACCGGAAAATATAGTGCACAACCTAATACCACTGTAAACACGAACACATATCGATATTCCGCATATTTCCCCCGACCCATATGTAAGTTGGTGCTTTTTATGTAAAAGTCAAGTGTATCATGCTTAGTTTTAAGAGATGGCATGATAAGTGGTGATATTACTGTTTAACATGTCATGAAACGAGTATATGCAATAATAAGTCATGAGGTAACAAGAGATACATCCATTCAGTAATAAGTCATGTAGAGCCAGTATTGAAGCATGAACAAGCAAGATATAATACACATGTATCAAGTATAAGAACCAAATTCAGAACAGAAATTAACTATGACACACAGTCAGGATTAGTCGACTAGGGGTAAGGGTTAGTCGACTAATACTGGGATACAGAGAGTTAGAATTCTGTTTCAGGGAAAATTAGTCGACTAGGGTAGGAAGGTTAGTCGACTAATAGGGAGTTCTAGTCGACTAATAGACACTTAAGTCGACTAAGTCTGCTGATACAGAAAGTTGGGTTTCTGGTCCAGGAAGGATTAGTCGACTAGGTAAATTTAGGAGTCGACTAATATGGGTTTCCAGAGAGTTTGTTAGTCGACTAATATTTGGGGCAAGTCGACTAATACTGGGTTTTTCCAGAAAACTAAGTTTCAGCTAAGTGTTCTAGTCGACTAGTTCCTATGATGAGTCGACTAATACTGTGAAGAACAGTAGCAGATCAGAATTTCTGGAAGTGTGTTTGATGGTTCAATTCGTGGTTTTTGGTGACCTAGGTGCTACAAGAAGTGTAGATATAAGTATTCTAGGGCTAATACAAGTCTTGGTGAGTGAAATACTCACTTGGAATCGTTAGATCGAAGCTCTACGAGTCCGGGAAGCGGGTAGACGTCAAAGGCACCTATGAGATCCTTGGCGACGAAGTGAGCCACGATCCAAGCTCCAAGGAAGTGACTTGAACTGGAGGTGAAGAGCTTTGGGGAGTTCTCTGGAGTTAGGGTTCAGGTTGAGGTAGGAGAGGGTTTGAGAGCTTCTCTTCTCTAGAGTTGTAGTGGAGGAAAAAGAGGTAAGTTGCAAATGAAAACCTATATATAAGATGGGGGTTTTGTAAAGGAGATGGAATTTGTGTAGAAAGGAGGGGTTTCCTTGCAAAAAGGAAGGGGTGAGATGAGTGTCCTCTCCTTGGCCACTTGGCCGGCTGTGGGAGAGGGAGAGGGTGAGTGGGGTTAGGTGAAGTGTGAGTGGGAAATGAGGTGGAAATGAAGTGGAAAAGGAATTTTGCAAATTTTGGAAAAATGCCCGAAATTCAAGTATTTTGGAATGGTCTGAAAATTTTACCAAAAATCAAGAATAATATTTGAAGACCAATGGTGAAATTCGTTGGAAGAAATACTGTATAGATTTTTAATTAAAAATCCCGGAATCAGTTATTTACCGACTCCGAAAGAATTTTCATAAATTTATAAAATTCTCAGAAAAAGAGTATAGGTAAGAAATATGATTCTAAGAAATAAAGTCTAAAGGACTTTCTAGAAATTCCTAACAGTTTGAAGATAAAAATTCGGAAATCGGCCAGCGGTACTGGCCGACACCGGTTTCGGAGAAATTCATTTTAATTCCAGAAAATTCCAGAAAATCACATAAAATCTAAAATATTGGAAAATGATATTTGAAATTAAAATCGGTCAAATACGGAAGGTACATCGGAAAATACGGTCAAAGGACTGAATACGTAACTAGGCACGTATTCCGGGAGAGGGGTATTACACATGGATAATGACATACAGTGGTGGGCGTAAGAAATTTTTTCAGGAGAGAAAATAAAAAGGGAAAAAAGTTACAATCAAGACCAGTACTTTTGACCTCCAAAAACATATTTTTATAAGCTCACTTGAGTCAGATCTCTAAAATATCTTTATTATATTAAAACTAATTTAAAAAAAGAGGTCATATAAAAAAAATTACAAATAATGCATACTATTCTATATATGTTATAAAATCTTTTGTGAGCGGTGTAGGCGTCCGTGCCTACACTGGTGTCTATGTGAGTGTCATATTGAGAAAGATAAATTTCAATAAAATTTGTTTTTTTATTAAGTAAATCCAACAAGTTAACAGTGGTACTCTTTTGCAACTGTTTATGCACAGTAAATGTCATTTCACTGCGGCAGCAAAATATTCCCACGGTGAGGTGCGACATTTTTATATTCAAACAGTACATATATGTTTTTTTTTTTTTTTTTCCATTTCATTTTAACTTATTCCACTCCAGTAAACAAGGAACCCATGGTCTGCACACCAACAGTCAAATTAATTAGCAATTTTTGGCACCTTATTTGTTTTGGTAATAAATATTTGCAGGTCAAAGTTCAGTTCATTAATTGATTTTCTCTCTATATTCCTTTTGTATATTCTGTTACTTGATTAATATTTAAATGCGCGAGTTTCTCAAAATTTTCACCTTTTCCGCGTCATTACTGGAGGAATGGCGGAGTGAGCGTCGGCGGGGGAGCATGTGGGCCCCGTGCCCACGCCGGTCTGTCTGCTGACAGGCTAGCGCCGGTTGCTTCCGGGCCAGCCGGTGGCTGTGAACGGCTGGAACTGGAGCAGAGCAGACAGTTGGGGGGACACGTGTCGATGTTACGGACACCAAAAGTCTCTGCAACGGGGAACTCGCCCAGGACTGGGCGTGATGGCCGGACGTCGTTTGAATTTTCATTTTGTATTTTGTCATATTTTTACTGTTGTAACTACAATTTTTTTTTAGATCTTAAGTTGACTGTAACTCCCTGTAATTGTGTTACGTTCAAATTAAATTTATTAATTTATTTACAAATTAATAACAAATTTTAAAATTTACTCATATGTTTATATCTTTATCTTAAAAAAAAAAATTAAATATAATATTATTAGATGTAGAAATAAGAATTATGATATGTATTCCTCTCTATGATTATATACCTAAAATAAAGAAAGATATTTATTACATATAGAAAATATGATTTCAAGAAGAAGGTGAAAGTTTTTTTTTCCCATCTAATATTAGAATTCTTTAGAATTAGAACAAAAAGTCTCTAAAAAAGGGACAACTTTTTTTAATGCATTTTATAACATCAATTCTATTTTTTTTTTCACATGTAGATAGCACGTATCCAAAATCTAATAGAGTATAATAGAGACTTGAATTTAATATTTCTCACAACTCACTCTTATTTCTTTATCCCGTACTTGTTGGGCATCATTTAAATTGAATTAAGCACCACTATGCAAAGACAGATCACACAACTTTATAGCTAATCCGCCCCCGCATGCAAAATCTTTTGGCACGTGTAAAAGTGCATGCTTGTATTAGAAATATCAAAATTGCAAGCAATATTTTTCATATCCACCTTTTAGTTTATCTACTAACATACCCAACACTTAAAACAAGTGAAATTCATATCACCTCTTTATTAGTGATACTCAGGGACAGTGGCGGAGACAGGATTTCAAAAGAAAGAGGCATAAAGTTTTTGAAAACCCTAACCCTAAAATGAAGAAGAGAAACTGATATGAAAGACTGAATGTCAAGCAAAAGATTCTAAACTAAAATATAGAATAGAGTAGAAGGGAAAAAAAACTTGCAAGCCGCAGTTTTTGAACTCCGCAGAAAGCGCCCACACTAATGTTCAAGTCTCTCCTTAATCACTCGGACACATTCACAATTTGATTCCCCCCGGGGGCCCTAGCTCTGCCACAGCTCGGGAGGGTCCATATGTTTTAGTTTGGATATGTATGTGTGTAAGTTCTGTGTGGGTATGAAAATTATTTTTCTTTTCGGAAAGATTGAATTGTAGAAAAACCCCTCGTGCCATCATTATTTCGTAAAAACCCTCTTGCTCAATTGGAATAAGTGGAAAACCCTGTATAACATTAAATTTAGAAGAAAATAAGTTGCATTATTGTAAAATTAGACAGAAAAAATCTTTTGTTTTATTGGATATATTTAATAAAAACACAACTGTACTTGCTAAGATATGAAAAAAAACCGGGATTATTGTCTTAGATTTAAGAAATTACAAAATATTATAGTAATATATGGGTGTTTTTTACTGAATTGAATTGGATAGTTTTCTACCAATTTCATTGTTATGTGAGGGTTCTTTTACAAAACAGTGATAGAACATGAGGGTCTCTGCAATTTACTCTTTCAAAATTTCAGCCTTTAACTATTAAATTAAGCTCCGTCTTAACAATAAGTGTGTTAACGGTCAAAAATTGCCGTTGTAACATGGTGAATCCTCCGTAGGATGACTAAAGATTTTCCTTGTAAGATAAAAAAATAAAAAAATAATAAATTAAATTAAATTAAGGCACTTGTTATGCAAGTGCATCGTAAATTTGTGCGGCATTTTCAGCTGTCATAAGAGACTGATATTTCTAGTTGTATACTTATTATTACTTAATTACTAACTCTCACTAGAGCTCTTCGCATGAGGTCATCCGGCTAGAGCTTGGGTTGTTAGAGCATCATTTGCTCACAGGTCAACGGTTCAAACTTTTTCCCGCGGATATAGACATATTTAGATATATTTAATTCTGGCCACCCTGATCAGTCGTCAGGCACCAGTTAGTTCTATGTCTTTAAATTCTCGATTCGATCATTTCATTATGATCTAAACATAAACCCCTACAAACCAATTTTGTTAGGTTTTAAATATTCTACATCGTTAAACTAATCAACTCACTACTTTCGACCGTCCATTTTTTGTCGCTAGATGGATGGGACAAAAACTTTAAAAACAGTTGATTTTTGGTTTATAGATACTTGAAAGAATAAGAATCAACTTCAACGGAGTGGATCTTGTATTCGAATGTCGGGGGTTGAATTTGAGTGGAAAGGATTCATACCCAAATCCTTTTGAAAGAGCACAAGTGTGTGTACCTCAGCCGCCAGCTGAAAGAGACTCTCTCAGTTGGCGCGACGTGGCTGAATTTCAGTAACAATTTTGGGCGCTGCTACCATGGTCGCAGTTTTTTATGAGGACTGTGAACAAGTCGCAGTATTTTTCTGAGGACTGCTACCATGGTAGCAGTTTTTTTCTGAGGATTGCGACCATGGTCGCAATCTTTTTCTGAAGACTACTACCATGGTCCCTGTCCTAATTACACTGAAAAAAATATGATTTTTAAGGACTTCAACCATGTCGCAGTCAGCTGCAACCGTATTGAAGCGCCAGCTGAGAGAGTCTTTCTCAGCTGACGGTTGAGGTACATTTTTCTTTCACGCACACACACATATAGAGGGGAGAGAGAGAGGTAGACTTGTGTAGTTCCGAAAGAATTCGAGCTCATATCCTTCCTACTTAAATACCAGCATCTAACATTAAATACAAAATCCACTCCGTTGAAGTTGATCTATATTATTTAAAACAACTAAAAATTAAAAATCAAGTGTTTTAAATACTTTTTGTCCATCCATCAAGCAGCGCACAATGGACGGTCAAAAATAGTAAGTTAGTTAGATCAATGTCTCCAGGCATACAAATTCTCGATCCTATCATTATATCATGATCTAAATATTTAAAAACCCCTACAAACTAATTTTTGTTAGGTTTCAAGTGTTCTATAACGTTAAACTAGCCAACCCTCAATTTAGGCTGTTCATTTTTTTTCTGCCTGATACATGAGCAAAAAATGTTTAAAGTATTTAATTTTTGATTTATAGATACTTGAAATAATATAGATCAATTTTAAGAAATGATTGTATTTGAGTGAGAAGAATTTGGACTTGAATCTTTTCAGAACTACAACAAGTCTCTCTCTGTGTGCTCGCGCGCATGTGCCTATGTTGTGTGCTCGCGCGCATGTGCCTATGTGCGTGACGCAATTAAACATGAAATGTGAGGACGTATTTAATAAAGTTTTTTGTTGGCAACGCGTGGAGATCTAATGTATGCGTTAGTCTCGTGAGCTTATTTGTAGTCCAGCCAAAAAAATAGGTTTATCATTGTCCTAAAACATGCATGTGGCTCACAGCTTGAATCGAAATGATCTATTTTTCATAAATTTCAGCAAAACAATGCATCGTATTGTACACAGCTCTTGTTAAAAAGCATGTATATTTACTTGCACCGATACAAAATAATACAACGTCAAAGTCTCAAAAAAAAAAAAAAAAAAAAAAAAAAAAAAAGACACAACATTTACTCACGCATGCGGTATCTTCATCTTCTCACTATAAATTGTATAAAAGCTTTTCCCATCATTAATGGTGCTGTATTTGTATCCATACCAAGTAGTCACAGTATCCAACCATTCCAAAACGGAACTCCAGTGTATTAAGCTCACCTGCTCCACATTTTGAAGCATGCTGTATCAATTATCACAAATACAAATTATCTAATAAAAATTAGTCTTTAAACTTAGTTTCATATATTTAAAAAAGAAAAGAAAGAAAAGCTTAAAAGTGTCCTTGTTGCTTGCAATCTGCAGTAACAAACCCATTTGGTCAACCAATCAAATCTCTTCAGTTACCAAGTCCAACAGATCCTTTGGGAGTTGGATTCTTTGCTCTCCTCCCAAGTCAAGAAAAATATTGCAAAAAAAAAGTTAAAAATGAAATAATTGGGATGTGTGTGTTAATTTTCTAAACGTGGAGCCACTCAACTTCATTAATCATTCCCCTTGGATCTGCTCCCCATTTGCCCTTGGCTATATTCACTAATCTCTTCCTTCACTTTGGAATTAGACAGCCACGAGTCAGGAACACAATCTTGAGGGAATTCTCCTCTCTTTTGAGTCTTCCCCCCATGTGAAGCCCACATGCCTCTGTTCAGCACATTGAGTTGAGCTTGAGCCTCCCCCTCTCCCTTCATTTGCTCTGCTGCTGCTGCTGCTGCTGCTGCTGCTAGTGATAATAACAGTAGTACTGCTAGCAGTGAGAAATGGAGAGATATGGGCTTATAATGCTAGCCATGCTCTCAATCCTTTCCCCTTCAGCAGCAGCAGCTGCATTTGACTACAAGGATGCATTGTCCAAGAGCCTGCTCTATTTCGAGGCCCAGCGCTCCGGCCACCTCCCCTACAACCAGCGGGTCCAGTGGCGGCACCACTCTGGCCTCACCGACGGCCTCCAGCAAGGAGTACGTCGACAGTCTCTTCTTCTTTCACATTTCTCTCTTGCTCGATTCCAGCCGTAAATGATACTAAATTACGTTTGCTCTTGCTTTTTTTGCGCGATTCAGGTCGATCTTGTGGGAGGGTACTATGACGCAGGGGATCATGTCAAGTTCGGCCTGCCCATGGCCTTCACCGTGACGATGCTTTCTTGGAGCGTGATCGAGTACGGGGACGAGATCGCCGCGGCCGGCGAGCTCCGGCACGCGCTGGAGGCCATTAAATGGGGAACTGACTACTTCATCAAGGCTCACACGAGCCCCGATGTGCTCTGGGCCGAGGTCAGTCTGCTAGCTAAAGGTTTAGACAAGGACTTTGTTGTTGTTGTTGCTGTTTGTTTTGTTCATTTGTGATTGTTTTTGGAAAACCGAAGGTTGGAGACGGGGACACCGACCACTACTGCTGGCAGAGGCCGGAGGACATGACCACGTCGCGAAAGGCGTACAAGATCGACGCGGAGAACCCCGGGTCGGACCTCGCGGGCGAGACGGCGGCGGCCATGGCCGCGGCGTCGGTCGTGTTCAGGAAATCCGACCCGCACTACTCTCACCTGCTCCTGCACCACGCTCAGGAGGTAAAAATTATTAACCGGGCATTTGATTTGACTCGTGTCATTCACTCGTGTCTGCATTCTGAAACGTTTTTTCTTTCGTGTCGGCATCGTGTAGCTATTTGAATTTGGCGACAGGCACCGGGGGAACTACGACAGCAGCGTGGGGGCAGTGAAGAGCTACTATGCGTCCGTGAGTGGGTACAAGGATGAGCTACTGTGGGCAGCCCTGTGGCTCCACAAGGCCACTAGAGGCGGAGAGAAGAAGCGATACTTGGATTATGTCGTCGACAGGGCCCACCTCTTCGGGGGCACTGGCTGGGCGATATCTGAGTTCAGCTGGGATGTCAAGTTCGCCGGTCTCCAAATCCTCGCATCTAAAGTAAGCAATCATTCTGTTCAAACGGGTGAGAAAAGAATCCGAGTTTTTTTTTTTTTTTTTGGGGGGGAACGGATTCGGGTCACAGGACCCAACCGTTCTTGTTGCGCTTTAATGTACGGCCGGCGCTCGGGTCCCGATGACAGGATCCGATTGCTGCCCAACCAGAAGAGCACCATGTGCGTGAGCCAACCATCTGCCACGTGCCCCTTTTTGATCCCGGGGCCCACACGGTTCATTGTGGCTGTGGCTTGTGTGTCGGCAACACTGCATGGTAGTTAACTAGTTCAAAATTGATTTGGGTTAAAATTGATTCACTCTTTGTTTCGTTGCTTTGTTGTAGCTTTTGTTGGAGGAGCAGTCGCTTGAGCAGAAGGAGGAGCACGTTCTTGAGCAGTACAGAGCGAAGGCTGAGCACTACATCTGTGCTTGCCTCGGCAAGAACAACGGCAGCAGCAACGTCGACCGCACCCCCGGCGGCCTCCTCTTCGTTCGGCAATGGAACAACATGCAGTACGTGACCAGCGCCGCGTTCCTCCTCACCGTCTACTCCGACCACCTGTCGGCGTCTCGCCGGCACGTGCAGTGCCCGGATGGGCCTGTTGGCCTGGAGAGTTGCTCGGTCTGACCCGGTCCCAGGCGGATTACATACTGGGCTCGAATCCAATGGGCATGAGCTATTTGGTTGGGTTCGGGTCCAATTGGCCGAAGAAGGTGCACCACAGGGGTGCGTCCATTGTGTCCTACAAGGAGAGCAAGGGGTTCATTGGGTGCACCCAGGGGTACGACGAGTGGTACGGCCGCCGCGGGCCCAACCCGAACGTGCTCGTGGGTGCAATTGTGGGTGGGCCGGACATCGGAGATAATTTCAGGGATGCGCGGGGGAACTATGTACAGACTGAGGCCTGCACGTACAACACTGCGCCCATGGTTGGAGTTTTTGCAAGATTGAACCAGTTGGGAGAGCCCATTAAGAATTTCGGGGCCCAGCCCACATCTGCATCTTCTTATTAGGATAAGCCCATGGGCTATATATACTTCTTTTAGATTCTTTCCGTTTTGTTTTTTGGTTTGTTTTTTGGTTATAGGGATTAAGATATCTTAATCTTGTATTATGAGGTTGTTGCAATACATACAAGGGGTTGAGAAAAGGAGAAGAAAGTTGTTTGCTTTGTAATTGTAAATGTATGCTTTGTTGTCAATTATTTGGAATAAACTAATCGGATATAGTCTTTTTTTAGCAATATAAAAATAAATTTGAATAGAAATTCTTAGAATTTTTTTTTTTTTAAATTTTTGAACAAAAGAGGGACACTAGTGCTATACAAAGGGCCTGTTTGGTTATCACAAGTGACCGTAAGTCGTAAGTCGTAAACTATTTTACAATTGTGAGTGAAGTACACACAAGTAAGTTTTACGGTATTGGTTGGTAATGTAACATTGTCAGTGGGAAAATGTATTATGTTTTACGGTGTTTGATTGTCGTAGTGTGTAAATCGTCAGAGAAAAATTTGATCACAAAATTAACTTGCGACTTACAGACTTTTATGATGAGACAAACACGCCCTAAATTGAAGCAGATAAGTGCAATGAAATTGATGGAGGTATTTTCCCCGGCTAGTATAACTATGGGTTTTGATCTTTTTCCGCAATGTGGGTTGGGCTCAGAGGAGATTATACATACTGTATTGTCGTTAACGGCTAAATATCAGGCTTGTCCTCAAATAAATATATTTAGCCTTTGAGCCCATTTGAAAGACTCGCCAACGGCTTGGATCCAGGTTTTCGTAGTTTCATACTGATTGAAACCCGACCCGTTGCCATCCCCACAAATGGCAGCAAAGTGACGTTCGTTTACTCGGGGCTAGTTTTTTCGACACGTGTATATTAAATAAAAAATGTGAGGTAAAAAATAAATAAACTTTAATATTTTATCATAGAAATCTAGTTTATAAATAGCGCATATGGAGACTTTGAAGAAAATTCAGACGTATAAAATTTTTATGATATATATATATATATATATATATATATATATATATATATATATATATATATATATATATATAGATAGAGAGAGAGAGAGAGAGAGAGAGAGACTTGTGTCGTTTCGAAGGATTCGAGGCCGAATCCTTTCCACTCAAATACAACCCTGCGGCATTCAAATACAAGATTCAGATTTATATTATTTCAAATATCTATAAACCAAAAATCAAGTATTTTAAATATTTTTTGCGCATGCATCAAGTAAGAAAAAACGGATAGTCTATACAGTGAGTTGGTTAGTTTAACAGTGCAAAACATTTGAAACCTAAAAAAAATTGGTGTTTAGGGGTTTTTAAATGTTTAGATCATGAAAAAATGGTGGATCGAGAATTTGTATGTCTAGAGACATAGATCTAACCAGTTCACTACTTTCGACCGTCCATTTTGCGTCGCTTGATTGATGGCAAAATGTATTCAAAATACTTGATTTTTGATTTTTAATTACTTTAAATAATATAGATCAACTTTAACGGAGTGTATCTTATATTTGAATGTCAGATGTTGGTATTTGAGTGGGAAGGATTCAGACTCGAATCTTTCCGGAACTACACAAGTCTATCTGTGTGTGTGTGTGTTATATATTTTATTATATACGTGTGTGATTATGTGTGTGTATAAATATAAAAGTTTTAATACACATAGGACGTAACAGAAGAGTTTACATGCACTCATGAAAATGCACTGTGACTCATCTATATCCATGATCAAACCATAAACTATGATCCACATATTCTTAAACTCACGTGGATCAAATTTCGTGTGAATTAAAACTTTCTAATCTCTTCATCTCATAATCTAAAAATGGATGGCCTGTAGCAGTATTAAAAGTCATTTTTTTTTGCTTGATTTCTGGGATATAAAGTTTCAACTCACATGAATTTGATTTTTATGAGTTTCAGAACATGTAGATCACATCCAGCGATTTGGATCATGAATATGGTAGGTTACAGTGTATATACATAGGTATAGGTAAACTCTTATGTTACATCCTATGTGAATTAAAATCTCCTCCAAACACACACACTTTAATACTTTTAGAGTATAACTAATTTAGTCACACCTACAAAAATACGTATTGTGCACTGAAAGTAGAAGATCCATCCGTTAATCTTAATCTTATATTTTTTTAAAAGTTATATATATAAATATATATTTTTGAAATATAAGTTGTAACTTGGTGCAAGCAGGATTTGTCCACATACCTCTTGCTCGCTGCAAAATGGTTTTATCACTATGTTACAATGACACTTGCAATATTTTATTAATTTGATAAGATATTTTATACTTATAAATGTTAGGATTTTGTCTTGTTTTATGAAGAGATGATGACTCAAGAAGATCCAATCGAATGGAGAATGGAGACGACGACTTTAAGCGAAAGAAGCAAAACAAGGTTGAACATATTAGTTGACTGTATAGGCGACTAATGCTCAAACTAATCGTCTATACAGTTGACTAGACAGGATACAGAGGAGAGAGTATTATACAAAAGCGGGACTTATGGGTTTTATAAGTCGACTAATGAAGGGATTAGTCGACTAATCTGCATGATAAGTCGACTAATCCGCCGGTCTGAAGTGTGAGCAGTTTTCCTTTCAGGCGCGTACGGGTTTTCTTTTTTAAGGGAGTTCAAATAGGATTCAGATTATATTCAATGAAGGTTTGTTTCTAAGGCCAAAAGGTCTATAATTCTTCTAGATCGGGGAGATCAACTCTAATAAGATTAATCAAGATTTTTCAAGCATCCGACGACTAAGATCTCTCAGAGTTAGAATAAGAGTTGTATGTTAAAATCCTATAAATAAAAGTTATAACTTAGTAGGTCAGTGTATGGAGAATACGAAGGAGATCTTAAAGAAGATCAGAGAGCCGAGAGAGAGAGAGAGAGAGAGAGAGAGAGAGAGAGAGTGACGATGCAAAGAGTGGAGGTACACTCTTGTAATCTATGTATAGATTCAAAGAAAAAATGAATACTCTCGTGGGAACAAGAAGAAGGTTAGATCTCTATTGTGTCAAATTTATTAATAATAACTCTTTCAAGATCTCTCCCCGTGAATGTGGGCTAAGTTTGGGCCGAACCATGTTAATTTCTCGTGCTATTATTTCTACTCTTTTGTATTGTTTTTACTTAGGGTGAGCAGGGTTTGGGTAACCGAAATAACCGACCAAAACTCGAATCTGAACCAATCGCTCTAGTTCGGTTCGGTATCGGTTTTGGGTTCCAACCCAAATTCGATCGAAATGAACCGAATCTTTCACCCCTATATACCAACCCACCTAAATTCAGTTTGCTGAATCATGTGGTTCATAAAAAAAATTTGGCGGAACCTCATCTCATTATTTCTAGCAATACCGTCTTTTTATTTTGAACGTATGAAAGCTATGTTAAGTAACCATCAGAATTGAGAAAAATATTTATATTAGTACAGTTCTTTCTTTTGCATTCTTGTCATCAGAATT
>JAVJIF010022047.1:0-47584 GCA_038442645.1 Agave tequilana | reverse complement strand
GAGGGAAGAAGAAAAGGGGGTAATTTGATCTTTTTTAAAATTTGGTAGATGTTTGGTGGGTGCTTTAATCACTTTTGTGTTGCATAATATGATGGGTGCTTTAATCACTTTTGTGGGTGCCAACATTCGCTTCTTGGTTCAAATTGTTATCCCTAGCCTAACAGAGCTAAGGCCATTATCCTACTGACCAAAATACCCTTACTTTGTTTGTTTTCACTTCTTTTGACTACCTTTATTTGTATTGACTTTTATTACTCTTAACCTTTTTAAATAAAGCAAATTTTCCCTAATATTAGAAAGAAGATAAAAGATAATGAAGAGTTGGTTTTTTAATATTTACAAGTCATCTTCCCCCTCTTCATCCCTCTTAAACTTTTTTCCCCTCTTCACCTCCTATCCACCGCCAACACCTTCACCGTTACCACAATCTCAACAACCAAGTTCACTATTTCATCCACTATTTTCTCATTATCTCCATCTCTGTTATCACTAATTTGTTATCTCTTTTTCATTTCCAAGTTATCTTCTTCCCCGCCTTTTCCTCCTACGTTTATATAACCATCCCTTTCACCACTTCCTTATACCTATAAAAAAAGATTCAATTTTTAATGCAATAAAGTTAATACAATATCGACAAGTTGTTAGAATTTTGAGTCTTTCTATTTTCTAGTTAGAGAGAATGCATTCCTCTAATTTTATCATGAAAGTGAAAATTTTAAGGTTGTTTTGGGTAATGGAATATTTTTTTGAAAAAATATGCAATTTGGACGTGAAAATGTTTTAATTATCAAAATGATATCTTTGTGAGTTATGGTGTCAAAATGTGAAAATGTTAAAAGAGAATTTGGGTTTTAAACTCAATAAATTAGTTAAAGATAACATGAAATGCAATTCAATAATGAAGATTAAAATGAGGATTGAAAAGTGGAAATTAGAGACACTCATTCATAATGACAAGGAATAGCAGAAATTAAAATAGATGAGACTAGAAAAAAAAGACCATGTACAAAACTAGAGTAGATCAATTGGGCAAAATCATGAAATGTAGGATTCTAAGTTAGATGATAAGAGATTCATGGATTATTTATAAGGTATATTTAGGGGCGGATCGACATACAGTCTAGTGTGGGCGGACGCCCTCACTAGATTTTATAGAATAATGGAATAGTGTATATAATTTGTAACTTTTTTATATAATCTTTTCTTTTTAGATTATTTTTTTCTAACATAATGATACATTTGAGCTCTAGTTTAAGTGGTAACTTACAAAGCAAGTTATTGGAGGTTACAAGTTCAGGAGATCACAAGTTTCAAGTCTTGATTGGTACAATATTATTATTTATTTTTTTCTCTTTTTTTATTACATTTACACTCACACTGAAATTATTATTACATTTACGCACATATTAGAAAAACATCCTGCATTCGTCAAAGGGTATATTTCTTATAGATATCTAGAATCACTCATTTCTTATAGTTACAAATGACTTTGGTGGACGCATGAAGGCGAAGATGTTGAAGATAAGACGAAGAATGAGTGGGTTCTAATTACTAGTTTAATTGGGAGAAAGGATTACTTATAATAGACAAAAGGGCATCTTAGTTTACATCACATGCAAGTTACGTGAGGGCATTTAATTAACAGTTCACTAACAGAAGATAGCAACTTGAATCTTTGGGAAAGTTTGGGGTATCAAGTTGAATCAAAATGAAGTTCAAAGTATTTTTTTGAAACATCCCCAAAGATGGGTGTTTGGGTGTATTTTACTCATATTCAAGTAAGAGTTTTTATGAACGTAGATCCTAAAAGGGCATTTTTTTCAAAAAAACCCCTCAAAGTAAAAATAATTCAAAAATTCGCCCCCTGGAAAAAAAATTCAGAAATCGACCTCTGACAGGCCACATCAGCGCCACGTCAATTCTTACCACCAGTGTGGCACTTGCGCTAGCTATTATTTTTTGGTTCGACCGAGGTTGGGAACCCCAGTCGAACCAATAATTTTTTATTCTTTTTTGGTCAACTAGGGTTGCCAACCCCAATTGTCGAATATATATTTTTTGAATTATTGGTTTGGCCGGGGTTCGCAACCCCGACCAAGCCAAAGTTGTTTTTTTTGTATTATTGGGTTGGCCAGACTTGGCAAAACCAGTCAAGACAAATTTCCCTTTTTTTTTTTTTTTTGGCTTGGCCCCGGTTGACAACCACAACCAAGCCAGAGTTAGGCAATTTACTGGATTGCCCAAGTCTTGCTTGACTGAGGTTGCCAACCCGGCCAAGAAAGACTTGGGCAATCCAACAAATCTCAAGTAGCTTATCACAAATGTAAGATGTATAATAAATATAACAAATATACTAATATCACAACCTGCAACCCCGTCCAAGAAAGACTTGGGCAATCCAACAAATCTTAAGCAGCTTATCACAAATATAACAAATACACCAATAGCACAACTTGTATACTGTGTTACAAATATAACAACCAGTATAGATCTCTAAATATCATAATAATTACAACAATTATCGCAATTCACAATAAAATCACAGTATCACAACCCTTATCACAAATATCACAATGTATGCCACAAATATAATGATATCACAAATATCACATATTATATCCAAACATCTCAAAAATTATATCATATCCATCAAAAACTTTCACAAATCATATCCAAATTCTCAAAATTTTATTAAATTTCTTAAAATATCCAACTATAAGTATCAAAAAGAAAATCATCGCAAACAAGCAAATGCACGTGGTACTCATCCTCGTCCTGCCCACGTCCATGAACATGTGCAGGGGCAGCCTGGGATCATCCTGCCTCCTCCTCCACCCTCTCCTGAGCTCCTCGATGCCGCTGAGAAGGTCCCAGATTGTCCTACGCATCAAGCCGCTAAGAAGATCACAAGCATCGGCTATAATGGTATTGGGTCAGCGCACCTGATGGCGTACAAATTGGCCCCCCTAGAACCTCCCTCATGAAAGTTAGAGTCCTATGGAGTATCGAGACCCTCTCAATCTCGTTCAGGAAAACGTCCTCTACCATCTGCATCACTCACACAAATTCATCAACCTGTATCATAACTTTTAACATTATGAAACCTACAAAAAATTTAAAGAGGGTATGAGGATTGTGTTGAGATATTATCAACTTTCTCTCATTACAATAGCAGGTTGGTATTCATCCAGTGCAGCAATACACTGAATAATCTAGCGACGAGTGATCCCCAATACCATCTCATGTAGTCAGAGGGTATTGTGGGGGGATATCTCTGGCTCTAAACCTCATTGACTCGATCATCCCATTGGTCAATTATAAGTGTTGAGCTCTTGCGTCCAATCACACGCCAGCTTGCTTGTGCGGGTTATCCGAGTCACCTGCTCGACGACATCAGGAATATGCTGCTTAAGCCCAAACTGATAGAGGACTTGATCCAGAATATGCATCTCCATAATCTCGAAGCATATAAGTGGAGTCCTTGCACACCATATCTAAGAGGCTTCTATACAGACTGGGACTGTAAATGGCACCTAAAAACTCGATCCGAACTTTTACAAATGGGTCTGGTTTGGATCTAAAAACTAGACCCGAAATCTTTATTAGGTCAGATTCGAGTATTACTATTTCAAACCCGAAACCCAATAACAAACCTGAAAAAAGAGAAAATGTTATAAAATGGTACTTATCATCATACATTTCACTATATTTAAATTAATAAAATTATAAAAATGAGAAGTTAATCATATTATTATAAAAGCAAGTATATAAATTTTTATTTTGCATCTAATAAAATTGAAATACACTTTAAAAAATAACTTTTATTGAAACTTTCATATACCTATTTAAAATTCAAATCCGACCGAATCCGATAAGTGATTATACACGTGCATTGCATATTTAGTGTCACATGTGTCACATTTTCACATTTATTTTGTAATAAAACTCTGCTATTTAACTCATTTTAATGTCTAATGGTATGCAGGGTAATTTATGAAGAAAGAGGAGAAATGGACAAGTTTATCCAATTAAATCTGGAGTTTTAAAGCTCAAGAAAATCAATGAAAATCTACTTAAACTCAGAGGTTTAGAAGCAATTCTATCCAAAGACTGAAACAAATCAGAGAAGATAACAGCAGATAAAATCAGTTAAAACTGAATATTTAAAGATCCATTTGGTTAACTTGAAGATTAATAAAGGTAATCCCAAATCCAGAAGTTCAGAGACAAATCTTATCAGAAAACATGGGATAACAGAGAGAAGATATTATCAAATCTATTCAAACTAAATCAGATTTTTTGAATTTATTATCCTTACTTGAGAAATCAACAAAGATAATCTCAAATTTAGAAGTCCAGAGAAGGAATTATCAGTAAACAAAGGGATAACAAGGATGAGGATATTGATTATTGGGCCAGCAATTTGAGCTCATCTCTTCACCACCCTTTGCCACTCCTTTTATCCTATAAATACCGCAATTCCTGAAGGCAAAAGGGAGAACGATCAAGTAGAGAATAGAATAAATTTTTTTATAGGTTTAACTTAGGGTTTTCTTTCTCTTTTAAATGTAAATTCTGTATTTTGTGTGTAGGTTCCAACATAATCAAAATTTTGGCGTCGTTGCCAGGGAGGGATGATAAGTAACTCTTTTTTGTTTACTTTATTGATTAACTTTCTTCTCTGTTCTTGGTATACAGGTTTAACAATAAGAAAATTTTTACTGCAGTGGACATATAAATAGTCTTGGACTCTGCTCAAGAAAGCAGAGCCCAGAAGCCCTCAGATTTGCTATTTACTGTGACAATCTGTAGTTCACACCTATATTTTCTGCAGGTTGACTGAATTGCAAAGTTTAAATATCTGTACCTATTTATTTTCTTATTTGACTCACTGTACATACATTTCTAACTCAACAGTAAAAGGTTGATTGTAAATGCTAAAAACAGTTTAGACTTTGCATTTAGGCACGTGTCTATTTCGTTACTTTTCTATTTTCTGTTGAGAGTGCTGAAGCCAAGGTATTTATGCATTGCATTTAGCATAAGATTCATTCTTATATGAAATATTGCTTGAGTGTTACATTTTCTATATACTTGTATACTGCACTAAACTGAATTAAGGGCTTGTCCTATAAACAAGATAAGGTGAAAAAGTTATTAATCTCTCTTAGCCCACAAACAATCTCCTCACTCACTAACTGAAGCCTAACTAAAACTGAGTAGACGTTGGCCTTAGGGATATCTCGAACTCAATAGGAGACTGACCTAAGGGGAAAGTTGATTAGAATTTGACTCTTATCAAATCGGTGTCAAATGTTGGGGATTGAGGGACAAAACCCCAAAGGCTGGTGGTTTGGCTTAATTAGGCCTGTTGCTTTTAAGCACGGATATCTCCTACCAATCTTACTCCTACCTAGCAGATTAACTTATGGTCAGATTCGGCAATATACCCCCTGGACAGTCTAACCAATTAGGAGTCGTCTAGGTCTAAGCTCTACCCTAACTTAGGCTAGATTTTTTGCTTTTTATTTGTTTACTTGTTTGTTTTTTGTTTATGACATTTCTTGTGTGATATGACCTATAACAACAAATTTTCAATTTTAATAGTGATCCATATTTCATTCCGACCTCTTTTGACTCGGATTTTACCAACTCGACATATCATAACTTTAACCAACCAAGTATACTAAATTGGTTTTATCCAAATCAATATATGCCCCAGTCTAATACTATGAATAAGACTGGAACAATCATCACCATTCTTCACAGAGTCAGTGGGGATACAACTCTCTCAAGTCATATAGTCAATCACCTTACCAACATCCAACTTCATATACCCCTTCTCCCAAACAACCATTAGAAGAATCAATTTACTGAGAAAAGATGATGAAAGTCTTAGAAGAGCTTGAGCGATGAATTCAAATCCTAGAAGACTCAAATTTCTATCAAAAATTTCAAATCAAAGATACTTACTCTATTTTTCAAGAAGAACATATCGACTTTGAAAAGAGTACAGAATTCATGATTCAATTCCAAAGTTGGTCCTTTAAATATGATAGAAGTAAGACTTAGTCGATTGAAAAACATGCGTAGGAATAAGAAAACTCTCCCTACCCGATCTTTGACTATTCCCGACACTTCTAGCCATATTGATGAAAACAAAGAATCATGAAATCTTGAAGACTTTGACCAAGATTCAATTTCATCACACAAACTTGAACTTGACTAATTCTAAATCTTAGACAAATTGGCAAGTTTTTCATTTAATGAGATTGAACTTAAATGTGAATGTGACCCTGATCTCCTACGTTGTGATTCAGTTTTCATCTTCGAATCTATGTTGACTCCGACATCCTTACCCAATTTGGATCAATTTTCTGAGCCAACATTTATTCTCGTACCCATAGATTTAGAAATTGAATCACCATTTTCGGATAGTCACATTCCATTGATGGAAAAAGAATGTGAATTCTAATTATTGAATTTGGACTCAATGCTTTGCTTGAACGAAAACTGACTCTCAAACCCAAAGTTGATTTTTCTAAGTTAGTATTGATTTCCGAACCTATCATTCTTGAGCCCAAGTCAACCATTCTATCAAGTCACATTCTTTTGTTGGACATAGGTATAGACCATGATGACTCTGTGATGATTTTTCAAGACTGGTCATGTAAAGAGAATAAGTTTCGTGAAAGGATCTTTCATGATCCTATTCATATTGGGGATTGTAATTATGTAAATAAAAAAGAGGTCAATAAAGGTGAGTTCCGTGAACTACCATATTATTTTGATTGGGTAGCAGCGCTTAGTCCAATCTGACCACCAATGGAACCACCACCTTGAGGTAACATTATCTTTCCATTTCTTCTTTTTCATCCATTTAAGCATTATTCATACATTAAGGACAATGCATGAGAAAGGTATGGGGGAGGGTTCTAACATAACATAAGTTTTATTTTTATTTAAAAAGGGGGGGGGGGGAAATTAACATTTTCTTTGCTTTTTAAAACTTTTTGAAAAGATAAACAATATTTTGACCTTTTTGTTTAAGAAATTAAGTTAATAGGAATAGGAGAATCATAATTAGGATTTCTTATACTTGGTCAAAATAAGATTATTTATTTGATTTCTAAGGGCTAGGAAGAAAATTTGAAAAAGTAATTTAGTCTTGATTTTTACCTTGATGAAATATGCATACTTTATACACTCACAATTAGGATTTAAAAACAAAGATTCTTATGTCTTGTAAAAAAAAAAAAAAAAAAATATATATCAAAAATCCTCTGATTAAGTTGGGTACTTGTGCCTCATAAAACATAAGTATTCACGCCTAAAAGTGGTTCATATAATAAATAAAATCCTTAATTATGTGGCCTTGTTTGCTCGAGTCCTTAAGTCCTTGGAGTGTTTTCTCACCCGGTGCCCTAAGAATGTCCAGTTTGGGTGTCACCGACTAAAGGCTCGTTACATGGGCAGATTAGAAAGCCTAATAGAACTAAGGAATAATACCACCAAAATATTAAAAATTTTAAACAAATAAGGCATAAGAGTTAGAGCTAAAGAACCCCTAGTCAAAATTTCACGGTCACGAAGGTGCATATGACTTAAGATAAAGTAATAGACTAGATGAGAAATATAGTTTGATTCTTTACCTTAATTGATAACAAGTTTTTAAATAGAGACTAAGTTTAGAAATGAAAAATTCAGTTTTCCTATAATTTATAGATTACTTAAACTCTTACAATAATACTTCAAATATTTTTCTCTTCTTTTCATAATGTTTTTAAAATACTAACACTTTATTTCTCTCTCTTTTTTAGGGATTTTGTGGTGTAATCCACTGAAAATTCTCACGAGATAAAACTCATCCTCTAGGGGTAACCTAGAGGTTTAACGACTTGTTACATATGTTAATTGCAACCGTGATTCCTACGAAAGTGTGTTAGATTAATTTTTTTTGTTTTGCTTGAGGACGAGTAAAAGATAGGTATGGGGTATGATTATACACGTGCATTGCATCTTTAGCGTCACATGTGTCACATTTTCACATTTATTATATAATAAAACTCTACTATTTAATTCATTTTAATGTCTAATGGTATGCAGGGTAATTTATAGACAAAGAGAAGAAATGGACAAGTTTATCCAACTAAATCTGGAGTTTTAAAAGCTCAAGCAAATCAATGAAGATTTACTCAAATTCAGAGATTTAGAAGCAATTCTATCCAAAGGCTGGAGCAAATCAAAGAAGATAACACCAGATAAAATCAGTTAAAACTAAATTTTTAAAAATCTATTTGGTTAACTTGAAAATATACAAGGATAATCCCAAATCCAGAAGTCCAGAGGCAAATTTTATCAAAAAACGCGGGATAATAAAGAAAGAATATTATCAAATCTATCAAACTAAATCAGATTTATTTGAATTTACTTTCCTTACTCGAGAAATCAATGAAGATAATCCTAAATCTAGAAGTCTAGAGATGGACTTATCAGTATACAAAAGGATAATAAGGATAAGAATATTGGTTGTTGGGCCAGCAATTTGATCTCATCTCTTCAACACCCTTTGCCACTCCTTTTATTCTATAAATACTGCAATTCCTGAAGGCAAAAGGGAGGACGATCAAGCAAAGAATAGAATATATTTCTGTATAGATTTAACTTAGGGTTTTCTTTCTCTTTTAAATGTAAATTTTTATTTTTTTTATGTGGCTGAGATCGAAGAACAGTTTCATAAGAGAACAAGAGTGATGCTTGTACTGAGAGTGATATCAGTATGAGTATTCTTTCATTCATTCTTTCTTTGTTATTAAATTCAATCAAAGTTTCTTTTCTACTCTTATTTTGTTACTTCTTTCTTCTGCGTTTGTGAATCCAAACAACTCCAAAAGCTTCTAAGTTGCCTCGCTCTTGTAAGTGTCGTTGATGGCCTATGGTGATGAACAACTATTTCTATAGTAATATAGCTTGCACCTTCATTTAGTAGTATAGATCGGGAATAAGGAAAATCTCATCTGTCTTGTTTCGCTTGCCTTCAAGCAAAGGTACACCGTTGATAAGGATTTCAGGTAAATCATCAACCGGAAGAGATAGGTAAGTTCTTTAGTTTTCTTTTTTTTTCTTTTAATCCTTAGTTTAGATCACTACCATCTCCCAACTCTTTTATTCACTCTTTTTAATTTCTTTATATAAATTTGTTTTCTATTTTCTCCACCTTCTCAATCTACCACTTTTCTTCTTAACTTAACTATAACTCTTTTTTCATTTTCTTTTCAAGAACTAAAAGAAGAACTTTAACCATTTCAAGAGAACTAAAGAGAACATATAAAAAGCTTCCATCGCTAGTCCCTCCTTATGGACCACAACCCTCGTAGCCGCTCGCTATAGTAGTATTGAGTACCTTACACTATCTTCTGAAATTATATATTTTGTGTGAAGGTTCAAACTCAATCAATAAGAAAGAAGAGATTCCGACCCGAATGTGAGTCTGAACCCGAATTCCATATCAGGTTCGGGTTCTGATATGGCACGAATCCGACCCGAATCCAACCTGTTTACACACCCTAAATATAGACTAGTGGCAAAGCCTGTAGTGTCTCTCTAGAGTATGGCTTCCACGTAACTCCCAATTACTGTTGAGCATCGAGCTCGTTTCCATAGAATTGCAGCTCCCATTGTGTCGTCTTGTCCCAGGTCCTCTCCACATTCTACCTGCACCACTGATAGGGAGATTTCACTCTCTTATTTTAATAACCGCAATGTACGGCCATTCAATATAGCACTTGAGGATCGATCCACAGTGACAGATGATTCTTGTACTTTCAACACTTCTAAGCAAATTGATCAAAAAGTTTGTGAGCTTGGATTTTAAAGTAAGAATTAATCTAGAAAAAGTCTAGTACCTAAGGTTGAATCCCCTAAACTAGCATCAAGTGGTCAAGCCTGTTGTCAGTCACCAAATTTGTTTTTCTAATAAGCAAATTAAGTCTGAAAACTCTAAGCATAGGGTATCATCCACGTTATGATCCATCAAAGGCAATTAAAATTGACAAATTAAATTAAATGCCAAAAAACAGTAGAACTCTAAATGAATCATTAACTAGAGATACATAGCCTGCCAAATATTTAGTGATTTTAAAAACAAATCTCCTAAAAGTGGCAGGTCAATTGATGAGTATACAACCCTAAATAGCATATCTAAATTTGACCACATGAATTTAGCTTAAGTTCATCTCTTAAGATGCCAAGAGTAAATTTAGCTACTTATGATATGATTAATTAACCTAATATATAAAACATGATCAATTAAACAACTAAATTAATCCAAGAAATAATTAATGAAACTCAATTAAACTAATTAATCAACTAAACTATCTAATCACTAAAACTAATTAATTGCGTTAAAATTAAATACCTACAAAAACGTGCCCTAAAATCATCGTTGCACAGTGCCTTGGACCCACCGCGTTGCACCTGCGTTCGCTCACGCACCCAAGCGCGTAGACCCCCACTCAGGGGCTGCTGCAGTGCAGCCTAGGGCTGCTACGGTGGCCACGCATGCACTACCATCAGCGTTGGGCCTACCAAGGAACAGTGCAATAATCGGGGTCCACTACAATGCCCCCGGCGTTAGGTTCATGTGTGTGAGCCACACACACAACAATAAGAAGGTCAATCAGGCGCACATACAATTATAAGAGGATCAGTTCACGTGGACTGATCCTCTTATAATTGTATGTGCGCCTGATTGACCTTCTTATTGTTGTGTGTGTGGCTCACACATATGAACCGAATCCATGCCCCCGATCCTGCTTTGTCTTCTTATTTACAGGACCGAGGCTGCCACATCGATTTCTTTGGTGCGTGCATTGAGATAAGGCACGTGCACGTGAAGGAGATCCATGACAAATAACACTTTGCTGTCCTCTTCGTGCACAAGACTCAAGATACGAAACGCGTGAAAGCGAGGATGGAAAAGAATCCACGATGATGCCGAGGGTGACAATTTTAATTAATAAATCTGAAAAAGGATAAATTGTGGCCAAAAACTGGGCAGCCAAAACCTTAGGTTGAACGTGGCTATTTATATCTTAGAGTTTTTGGCTATTTCACAAATAAGTCCACCAATAATTACAAAATTACAAAAAAGATAAATAAATAGATTTTACACTTTGAATCTCTGTCTACTTTTGCGTTTAAGCCGGTGAACTTTTCAAAATTATGTTTTTGTCCCAACTAGACTCAAACTTCTTCAAATTGACTGTGGGTTTCTTTGACGGTGAATTTTGGGTGTAGTAAAGCAGTCCCAGTGATGGCATCTTCTTTTTTTTGCAGTAACGCCATTTTGGCCCGTCCAATGTCGCCAAAATGCGCAATTTTATGTCCTTTCTCTTCCTAACAACTTTGCCTACAATAATACTAAAAATACTCGAGTAACATTATTTATACACAAAAATATAGATAAATAGGGTCAATAAAATAGTATAAAATCATGACAGTCAAATACTCCCACACTTATCTTTTGCTAATCCTCGAGCAAAACTAAAAAAAGAAAAGCTAAACTAACCCATTTTCGTAGGAATCACGGTTGCACTTAGCACGTGCAACAAGTCGTTAAACCCCTAGGATAAAGCCCTAGATGACGAGTTTTGTCTCGTGAGGGATTGCAGTGAATATACTCACAAAATTCAAGAAAGATAGAGATGAAGAAATAAACAAAAGAAAAATAAAGATAACCGAAAATAAAGAAAAAGAAAATATTTTTTATCTACTCAAGTTAACTAGTTGGTAAGATCCTAAGTTTTCAAGAATTTTATTTGTAAAATCAATCTCAACTCAAGAAATCGTATTGTTGAAAAAATAAAGATTTGAATCCTAAACTTTACACCATCTATCTATCCTAAGTCTCAGATCCATGCACACTATGATCGTAGTGTAGTTATTAAGCTTGGAAATATTGACTCCAACTTTCATACTTATTTTTCAACAATTTTTTTTTCTTTTTCCTTTTTAACACTTTTAACTATCTTTCTCGTATATACATCATGATCGTATACGTGCATTACATGTTTTCATACCATATGTGTCACATTTTTACATTTATGTTTAAATAAACTTTAGTATTTAATGTATTTTCATATTTAGTGGCATGCAGTGTAATTAAGAAAGAGAGAGAGATTGACAGATTTATCAAATTAAATCCAGAAATTCAAAAGAAAGGAGATCAATTCAAATTCAGAGGTTCTAAAAGCCATCTTATCTGAAGACCAGATCTATCAGATGAGATAATATCAATCTAAATGTTGGCCCGGAGGCCTTCCTCTCTAGTTTTGATGATGATTAACTCATGTAGTTATGTTTACTAATAATCTTGTGATTTTAGTTTCAGATCATTTAGCAAGATATTAGTTGGTGATTGCTTCAAAAAGATGAGTTTGGAAGCCTTCACATGGTGATTCCGGTGCCCGAGCTTCAAGATCACTCTTTTGCACTCGGTGGATCACGGTTTGGGATCGAGTCGACTTGAAGATGAAGATCGTCAAGAAGACTTAGGTATCCTAATTTAGTTTAGTGTGTTTTAGATCCATGTGTAAAGATAAGAATAGTTGATATGCTCAAGTGCACAACACACGTTTTTATGTTTAGATATTGGTTTTTTCGGTTTTTAGTTTAACCGATATTTGTTTTCATGAATAGATTGTTCAAAACAAGTTTAATTGGTTTATGTATAGTAGATGTATTCTTTCTATACATGCATGCTTAAACTTCCTATACAAACTTATTTTGACTTTCCTATTCATGTATTGAAAAATTCAAGTTTGATAAAATACGAGTTTTGGTTTTTGGTAAAAATGATAAGACACAAAAATAGTTTCATATGCTTGATATTTGAGTTAAAATATTTATCACAAGTTTATATATCAATGCAAAATGATAAAACTATTTTGGGTATTTTTACAAGAGATAAAAGAATTTTAGAAATATTTTTAACATGTGTTTCTGTCCCAGATTTGTGGCTGACAGGCCAGGTCGGCCGATCGCATGGGTCGACCGCACCAAAGGCCGGTCGACCCTTGCGGTCGACCGACATGCACAGGGTTGTGCACGTTTGGCAGTCACAGGGACGGTCGGCCGGGCGGCCGACCGGACCAGAGAGCTTTGCTCTCTGTATCTGGGCCGTCGGCCGTGCGGTCGACCGGGTTGCCCCAACGGTCACATTTCTGACCGTTGGCGATCGGCCGGCCGGCCGACCGACCGGTAGCCTGTCAGGCTGACAGATCAGCCTAACGGCTAGTTTTGTTTTGGGGCTATAAATACCTCATTTCTTGGTGTTTTTAACTAAGGTTTTCAAGAGCAAAAATTTCAGTGTTTCTCTAGTGTTTAAACAAGTTTTCAAAATAGTTTTTGTGCTCAAAAGATTCATTTGTTGTTTTAAAGTGTTTTGTTTATTTCAAAGAAAATAGGTTTTTGGGAACTGTTTCTTGATCTAAAATTCTATATTCATTTGGTATTTTTCCTAAGAGATTTTCTTTGATCAAAACACTTGTTTTCCACACTTGAGCTATCATCTATCCTATTCTATTAGGATCATTGTTTTGTGGAAAAAGAGAGATTGTTTGAGGTTGATTGAGCCTCCAAGTCGTACACCCTTGCTTTTGTTGTATCCTTCTTTGGTAGAGGTTGATCGGGTGATTGGTTTGCTCCCTCTTTGGTAGAGGTTGAGGCTTGTGGTTTGCTCCCTCTTGTAAGAGGTGGAATTTGGTTTGTCAACCCTCTTCAGTAGAGGCGTTGGTTGTTGTTGTTTGGCTACGGGCCTACCCCTCGGTTGTGAGGCGGTGTTTGAGAGAGGAGTTCAGTACTCCTTGTGTTGTAACAAATCCTCCTCGGTGGAGGTTCCCTCGGTGGGAGTCCTCGGTGGACAAGATAGTGGATTAGAAATCCTTCTCGGTGAAGGCGGGGACGTAGAGCTAGGGGCTCGAACCTCGAAACATATCTTTGTGTTTGCGTTTGATCCATTGTCTCTCTAGCTCTCTCTATTTGTGTTGTGCATAGCATTATTCATATTGCCATATCATTCATACTTGCTTGCATTTGTGCCTTGCATATTTCATATTGCTTATCATCCTTATATTCTTGGTTGTTGTTTGTGTGTGCCTCACTTGTACTTAACCACAAGAGCTTCATATAGTACCTCAACCCATATCTAGGGGAATCAAGGGGAGTTAGTCCAGAGCCCTTCACGAGGAATTCGGCTACACTCGTTGGTTGTACTAAGTGTGATTACAAAATTTGTTTAAGCTTTCGCATTTAGTGCATTTAGTTTTTAGATTAGCATTATCACCTATTCACCCCCCCTCTAGGTGATTTATAATTGGTATCAGAGCCTACGCTCCTGATACTTAGGCTTAACATCCTAGGAGTGAGATCCTTGTTTGCTAATCTATATTTGCATTTGCTTGTTTGCACACATATAGTTTGGACCCATGGACTTCATGACCCCACCTATGTTTGACCCTTCCAACATCATTGTTCGGAAGACTAGGATGTCCATTACCTACAAACCCTAGGTTATAAGGTTTACCTTGCCATTATCAAGGAATCCTACCTTAATGATAGCAAGCATATAGGGGCCAATGCACAAGCCCTTGAGGCCATTAGAAGCACACTTCCTAAAGATTATCTTATGCATGTTTCTAATCTTGATTCCGCCTTTGCAGTGTGAAACATTTTGACAACAACCACCACCTCAGAGCTTCAAATGCCTATCCAACAAGAAGAGGAATCTAGTGGAGATGAATCCGAGCCACAACAATGCTATACGGTCCAAGGGAATGACTCCTTGAGGTACAATCAGAATCTCAACTAGATAGTTTTGATGTTAGTTCTTCATGTGATGATTATGATGCCCATGCTTTAAATGAAGAACTATCTATTATTTGTGAAAAATTGATTGAAAAGTATAAAGTTTTGAAAAAGAAAAGTCTAGGGCTTGAAAAAGAAAATAAAAGTTTGCATTCTAGACTTGACAAGGTTTTACAAGAGAAGGTTGAGGTCTATAATGAAAGGGATTCATTGAGATCTCAACTAGACCTTGCACTAAAGAAAATAATTTTTTGAAAAATAAAAATGATTGCCATGTTATTTTAAAGAAAAAAAAAACTTGTCTTCAAAAATTGATTTTGTTTTAAAAGAGAATGTTGCTTTGAAAAATAAAATAATTTCTATTTCAAATGATTTAGATGTATGTTTAAAGAAAAATGTTTCTTTGCAAAATAAATAGATGCTCATGTTTGCCATGCTAGTGTAGCTTCTTCATCTAGTCTACCTATTGAATGTACCTCTTCTTCTAGAATTAATGATGATATTTATTTGCTTAAGAAGAGTGTAGTTTGTTTGGGCTCCACCTTGAGCCAATGTGCCAAGAGCCACACACGTTTGGAATCCATGTTTCACAAGAAACAAATTCCATCTTTTCATGCACACACTCCACGGCATACACATGCTTCTCACGGACACCATAACACGATGTATGCTCATGTGTACACTTGTACACATTGTGGACGTAAGGGCCACCTTGCTAAATTTTGCTATGATCGTATACATGTTTCAAATTTAGCAAATAAGTTTGTTTGGGTTAGAGAAGATACTAACCCCCATGGACCCAAAAGTTATGGGTACCAAAGACCACCCCTCTTGTTTATGATGTAGGAGTGGGCTCTCGCATGACGTGAAAGTAGCGGTACCTTGGAGTGGATGCGTTCCGAGCTTCATGGAAATTAATTGGATGCATCACTTTCAAGGGAAGTTTGGTGGAGAAGACCACCATGTTTTGAAGACAAGGAAAGTTGCCTTCTAGGTTTTGGTAACGATCCCTAACTCCCATTTATTTGCATGCTTTTCATGTTTATCATATATTGCATGTTTTATTGTTTATTGATTATTATGAAAATGCCATGTTTATTAGATCCTTGACATACATGTATAGCCTTTTGAGACACCCATGTTTAATATGGACCATTATTTTTGTGTTCTCACCATTTGTTTAGCTATCATGTTTATCATAGGTTTAATAACATGTGAACTTACATAATAATCATGTTTATGTTTTTCATGTTGATTTATATCCCATTTTATGCTTCATGTTTTGAATATATATTTAAATGTTAGTTTTCATTAAGACTAGGTATATATTTGTGCATATAGTGGGCCACAAATAAATCTATATATGTTTGAGCTTGAATGCTTATTTGAACCCATTAGATGTGCTAGTATAATCTAGTTTTGATGATCCATACATTTTAAACGTGTATTCCCATTTGGTTTTGTGTTTTCATTTCATGTATATGTCTATTTTGCCAAACTTTAAGATATACATGTATACCCCTTGAGTCATTTGCCTTTCATGCAAATCTATACATATGAACTCAATTGTGTTTAGGGATATGTATGTATACTTTTTGTGTTGACAAATCCTACATATACCTTGAAATGAAATTTGTTTTTAATGAAAATTTAGTTTATCATGTTTTCCATGTGTTTATATTTAACTTCATGTATATGTCTATTTTATCCAAATTATTGTTATACATATACATCCTTTTGAGCCACGTACCTTCATGCATATATCTTTGTGGACTCGTTGTGTTTGGATATGTATGTATACTTTAATTTGTATAGGACATACATATACCTTGAAGATTAAATAGTTTTGATGATTTTCATGTTTTCTTGTTTCAAGGAATATTAAGCTTATTGTCTATCTTTCATGATTATGATCTTCACATCTTATGTGTACACTCACATTTATTGTTTACTCATGTGTTTGTTTTCATGAGTCATATTTGTGCTTAATTGACTTGAGTGTTTGATATCATGTGGATTTCTTATTTCATGAAAAATAATTTTGTTTTATTCCTTACTTGAAGGATTTCGTACTAGTTTACAAATTTTTCATATAACTAGTTACGATTTTCTTCATTTTGGTAGATTTTTTCAAAACAAAGCTTATTTTTCAAATCTATTTTTTGAAAACCCCTACCATCCATGGGTGGTTGATGGGAGATCATGCTCATGTATGCCTTATAGTGAAAATCATTTTAAACTTGTGCATGAGTTCAATTGGTATCATTGAATTCTTTCAATTGGTATCAATTTTGACCTTTCTTGTATACTCATATATGTTTGTATGTATGTATGCTTTCAATTCCAATAGTATCAATTTCGATTGGTATCTATTTTTCATACATATATATGTTTGTGTTTATGCTAAGCTTGAGCTTCAACTTTGTTTCAATTGATTCAATTTTCAATTGGTATCTCTTTTCAAGCTTATGCATGTGTTTTATTGGTATTTCATAAAGGAGGAGAAAATTCAGTTTTCATATTTACAATTGGTATTTGTATTTCCACTCCCTTGCTTTATGATAGAAAATAAAAATTTAAATTGATATCATATACTTAAAAAAAAGATTACTCCTTTTGATATCAATATGTTTATTTGAATGCTTTTTTTTAAAATTTGGTATCTCAAAATTTTGTTTAAAGAAAATTCAAAAGTTTTGATTTATATTGCCTATATGCAAGGAGAGCTTAACATCTCTTCTACATATAGATTCATGATGAGTGTATCTTGTATTGAAGAGCTTGACAATCTTTTCTTTATGTGATACACGTGTGTAGGGGGAGCTTCACATCTCCTCTTATGCATTGCATAGTGTACGTTATGTGAATTAGGGCTTGTCATCCCTCCTTCATGTAATGTATCTATGTAGGGAAGCTTCACATCTTCCTCTTCATGAATGTATATAGCATATACCATTTATTGATTTATGTTTACTTTCAATTGGTATCAAGATACTACTTTGACATATTTTCAATTGGTACCTTAATTGATTGTCACCCCTATTTGTTTTTGTTTTGTTTTAGACAAAAAGGGGAGAACATTTTTTATTAACCCTTTTATTGATTCATTGTTTCGAACAAAAAGGGGGAGAAAAATTTATTGAGTTGGTTTTGTTTTTACCCCTTATTGATGATTGTTTCTTTGTATTAAAAAGGGGAGAAGATTTTGTTTTGTTTTGGTTTTTACCCCTTTATTGATGATTGACAAAAAGGGGGAGAAAGATTTTGAGTTTGATTTTGTTTTATATATGCATATTTATGTTTTGCATATATTAAGTTTAATTTAGTTTAATTTTAATTGGTATCTAGAGCATGTTTTATTTTTGAACATTTCATTGGTATGTAGAACCTTTTATTGTTTATGCATAGATATGCATTCATATTTAAGAGCCTTTATTGCATATTATTTTTATGTTTACTTGTTTATGCATGAGTTAAGGGGGAGCTTCTTTGAAGCTTAACTTTAATCCATGCATATATAACTCCATGAGTTTTGTCATCATCAAAAAGGGGGAGATTGTTGGCCCGGAGGCCTCCTCTCTAGTTTTGATGATGATTAACTCATGTAGTTATGTTTACTAATAATCTTGTGATTTTAGTTTCAGATCATTTAGCAAGATATCAGTTGGTGATTGCTTCAAAAAGATGAGTTTGGAAGCCTTCACATGGTGATTTCGGTGCCCGAGCTTCAAGATCACTCTTTTGCACTCGGTGGATCACGGTTTGGGATCGAGTCGACTTGAAGATGAAGATCGTCAAGAAGATTTAGGTATCCTACTTTAGTTTGGTGTGTTTTAGATCCATATGTAAAGATAAGAATAGTTGATATGCTCAAGTGCACAACACACACGTTTTTATGTTTAGATATTGGGTTTTCGATTTTAGTTTAACCGATATTTGTTCTCATGAATAGATTATTCAAAACAAGTTTAATTGGTTTATGTATAGTAGATGTATTCTTTCTATACATGCATGCTTAAACTTCCTATACAAACTTATTTTGACTTTCCTATTCATGTATTGAAAAATTCAAGTTTGATAAAATACGAGTTTTGGTTTTTGGTAAAAATGATAAGACACAAAAATAGTTTCATATGCTTGATATTTGAGTTAAAATATTTATCACAAGTTTATATATCAATGCAAAATGATAAAATTATTTTGGGTATTTTTACAAGAGATAAAAGAATTTTTAGAAATATTTTTAACATGTGTTTCTGTCCCAGATTTGTGGCTGACAGGCCAGGTCGGCCGACCGCATGGGTCGACCGCACCAAAGGCCGGTCGACCCTTGCGGTCGACTGACGTGCACAGGCTTGTGCACGTTTGGCAGTCACAGGGACGGTCGGCCGGGCGGTCGACCGGACCAGAGTGCTGTGCTCTCTGTATCTGGGCGGTCAGCCGTGCGGTCGACCGGGTTGCCCCAACGGTCACATTTCTGACCGTTGGCGGTCGGCCGGGCGGCCGGCCGACCGGTAGCCTGTCAGGCTGACAGATCAGCCTAACGGCTAGTTTTGTTTTGGGACTATAAATACCCCATTGCTTGGTGTTTTTAACTAAGGTTTTCAAGAGCAAAAATTTCAGTGTTTCTCTAGTGTTTAAATAAGTTTTCAAAATAGTTTTTGTGCTCAAAAGATTCATTTGTTTGTTTTAAAGTGTTTTGTTTATTTCAAAGAAAATAGGTTTTGGGAATTGTTTCTTGATCTAAAATTCTATATTCATTTGGTATTTTTCCCAAGAGATTTTCTTTGATCAAAACACTTGTTTTTCACACTTGAGCTATCATCTATCCTATTCTATTAGGATCATTGTTTTGTGGAAAAAGAGAGATTGTTTGAGGTTGATTGAGCCTCCAAGTTGTACACCCTTGCTTTTGTTGTATCCCTCTTTGGTAGAGGTTGATCGGATGATTGGTTTGCTCCCTCTTTGGTAGAGGTTGAGGCTTGTGGTTTGCTCCCTCTTGTGAGAGGTAGAGTTTAGTTTGTAAACCCTCTTCGGTAGAGGCGTTGGTTGTTGTTGTTTGGCTACGAGCCTACCCCTCGGTTGTGAGGCAGTGTTTGAGAGAGGAGTTCGGTACTCCTTGTGTTGTAACAAATCCTCCTCGGTGGAGGTTCCCTCGGTGGGAGTCCTCGGTGGACAAGATAGTGGATTAGAAATCCTTCTCGGTGAAGGCGGGGACGTAGAGCTAGGGGCTCGAACCTCGAAACATATCTTTGTGTTTGCGTTTGATCCATTGTCTCTCTAACTCTCTCTATTTGTGTTGTGCATAGCATTATTCATATTGCCATATCATTCATACTTGCTTGCATTTGTGCCTTGCATATTTCATATTGCTTATCATCCTCATATGCTTGGTTTGTTGTTTGTGTGTGCCTCACTTGTACTTAACCACAAGAGCTTCATATAGCACCTCAACCCATATATAGGGGAATCAAGAGGAGTTAGTCCAGAGCCCTTCACGGGGAATTCGGCTACACTTGTTGGTTGTACTAAGTGTGATTGCAAAATTTGTTTAAGCTTCCGCATTTAGCGCATTTAGTTTTTAGATTAGCATTATCACCTATTCACCCCCCTCTAGGTGATTTACACTAAATGCAAGTAAAAAGTTGAAGACCCTATTGTTTAATATGAAGATTAAAGGACATATCGTCAAATCCAAAACAGAAACTAAAAATCAAATCAAATAGAAAGATAGAGGAAGAATCAACATACGCTCCCTAATCTAGGCCTACGGCCAAGATCTTGCCGCAAAAACGACGCAAAAGCTACATTTCTACGGCCATGTCTTTGAATCTGGGGGATTGTTTGCTCCCTCTATCTTTTTACTCTATCCCTTACTCTCTTTTTCTATAATATACTATATTTTCAGAAGGCAAAGGGACGAACTCCAGCAGAGAGCTTTAGTTTAGTTTAGTTTAGATTTTTATTTTTTTAATGTAATTTTTATTTTTATTTTTTTAATGTAATTTTTATTTTTATTTTAGGTTAGAGAGAGTTACATAAGAGAAAGAGAGGAAAAGTTGTATTTAGAGTGACACTGAATGTAACATTCTTTAAAAAGTTGTATTGAGGTGACATCTAATATGATTCTCAGCCTTTTCTTCAATGTACTCGATCCAGTTAATTGCTGCTTTTTATTATCTCATTTTACTTTACATTACTTTGCATCGAATCATGGTACATTTTAATCTACAATAGAGGTATGTTTTCATCGTTCATCTCTTTTCTAGTTTTCTTTCTTAGATTAATATAACAATTTTCAAATCAACAATTTTTCTTTGTATTTCTTTTTCTTTAAACTCATTTTCCTTTTCTTTCTAATAACAACCCATCTTCTTCTTTAGATTTATTTTTTAACTTAGATTAGCTTTAACTATTTTAATTTTCTTTTAAAACTGAGAGGAGAACTCTTAAACTCGTTTTTAAAACTTAAAAGAAGAAACTTACATAATGCTTCCATCGCAGTCTCTCATTGTAGATCACGACCCGCATAGCTACTTGCTATAGCGGTAGAATTGAGAACTTGATAATGTTCTAAAATTTTGCATTTTTCTATGCAGGTTTAGCTCGATCAAAATTTTGGCACCGTTGCCAGAGAGGGACGGTAAGTTTTCTTTCTTTTTGATTTACTTTAATGAATTAATTCTTTTTTTCTCTATTTTGGTGTGCAGGGACTAATTTCAGAAAACAAAGGTTGTTATGGACATATAGGAGATCTGAGCCTCTACTCTTGGAAGCAAAGCTCAGGGAACTCAACTTTTACCGCGGAAATGCGGCAAGAGCCGCGTTTGCGCGGCAAAGTAGAAGGACTACTAATCTACTTTATTGCAGGTTGCTTGAATTGCAAGGTATAGTCATTGATCATACACGTTCATTACATATTTTCAAATCATATGTGTCATATTTCTGCATTTATATTTAAATAAAATTCTACTATTAATGAAGTTTCATGTCTAGTGGCGTACAGGGTAATTAAGGAAGAAAAGAGATAGATTGATAGATTTATCTAATTAAATTCAAAAGTTCAAAAGAAAGAGGATCGATTCAAATTTAGAGTTTCTAGAAGCCATCTTATCTGAAGACTGTGTATATCAGATGAGATAAATACTAATTAAAATTTAAGCAAAAATGGATTTTTGAAAGCTCAATTTGTTTCGCTGAGGACTGTTCGTAAGGAGGAATTGAATTAAGCGATAGTTCAGAGTAAACCGTTTATGTTCGTGTACTGATTATCAAACTCTGAATATGCATGAAGATTTACTTTACTCTTTCGAATCACCGTTCATAGCACAAGCTATAACGGGTCGTATCCGCAGGGAGGACTAGTGATGAAAGCGTTAACGATTTTTATATTGAAGTTTTTGAAGAAAATCGAAGGTTCTTCTTTGTTTAAAATGAAAAAACAAAACAAGGTAGAAAGAGAGTGAAGAATTTTTGTAAAATTTTGTTAAGAAAAGGAAAACGGAATGGAAAATGGAATGAAAGATGGTCTAAAACACGGTGATGTTGGAAAAAGAGAAAGTTTCAGAAAGGAGTTTTGAAATTCAATTAAGAGAAAGGCATGACTAACTAACATTCTACACTACTAACTTACTAATCTCGTCAAATGATTCATGCCTCATGTAGATTCATTAGCAATAGTACATCGCCTTGTCAAATCAATATAATGTCCCAAATTGAGGTTGTGTTCTCATCTAAGCTTGGCTAGGTGGCCTCCTTAGATCATCGGCTCCTAATAGATTCTCAATAATGGAACATAGGTATTCACACTTAGCTATGCTAAACAAGAATGTAAGATTCATTAGTTCATCAAAGCTATAACAAGCTAGCATGAAATAAGAAACTTGTACAATAGGTGTTAGCATACTAAAGTAATCCATCTTCATGTTCCATCAAGGCACTTGTTCAAGAAACAAGGCTCTAAATGATGCACACATGAATCATATAGAGGTGATACAAAGCATTCACTAGAATTGAAACATTACTCATCATCATTGAAAATAAAAGACTTGTTAATTATAAGGCTTAGAAATAAAAACATCTAACAATTCATATGAGTTAGCAATCAACCTAGAGTTAGTAGTTAGTAGTGTTAGAAGTTAGTCATGTTAGTGATTAGTTGGCCATAAAAAAGAAAACAAGCAAGAAGACATGGTAGAAGAACAAGTGCAAGAAAGTAAAGAACTTGAAAGTAATGCAATAGAACAAAAAAAATTGAGGAAGGAAAGCTTGAGCCTATGTATTGAGTTATCACTTCTTCAATTATAGAGATCTCTCTCACCCTCACTCTTTCTTTTCTGGATCTAGAAGGAGAAAATGAAAATTACACAAGAAGACTAAAGAGAGCTTAAAGAAATCCTAACAATTGTCTAAACAAAATGCTATTCTCTCCTCTCTCTCTCCCCCCTCTTTACAGAGGCCCTGGGGGTCTATTTATAGGCTTCAAGAGAAGATAATGTCCCACCACAGCTGTAGGATCAATCACTTGATCAATGGCCAAGGAAGTGTCGCGGATCCGCGGCCAGGGCCATGTTTCAGCGGCAGCATCTTGGCCGTTGCGCCAACGATTTCTCTGACATTCTATTATGCTGCGCATGCCCTGCTGCAGCTTTTAAAAGTTAGAGAATATATTTTGGATCGTTCCAGAATTGGGCTTCATGGTTGTGGCTCCTAAAACACACTTTAATTCCTTAAAAATCCTAAGATTTGGGCCTTCTTCTCCATTAAAGAATGGACCTGAAAAATAGGAGAGAAAAGGAATAAAAATCCTATTTTTATTAACATAAAGCATGTAAGGTAGTATAAAATGATGCAAAATGAACTCCAATCACACCCCCATACCTAGTTTTTGTTCGTCCCCGAGCAAATAAGCAAAGAAAAAGAAAAACCCTAACTAAATTATTACACCACTTTCGTAGGTGACACGATTGCACTGAGCTCGTGCAACAAGCCGTTAAACTTTTAGGTTATCCTAGAGGAGAGTGTTGTCTCTTGAGGGTTTTCAGCGGATTGCACCTACAGAATCCCAAGATAAAAAAATGTTAGTGTTTTTTTTTAAAAGAAAAGGAAGAAAAAAATTTATGATCCATTTTTTTAAGAATTTCGGTGATCAAAAGGTTTCAGGTTACCCTAAACTTTTCCTTCTTTTTATAAGCCTCCATTCGAAGTTTTGTTTTCAACTTAGGTTAAGTTTTCAAAAATAAAGAGAGAACTAGATTTTATATCAAGCCTAACATATATACATTTATATGTATGAGGAATTGTTCTTAGACTCTGGTACATTTATATATATATTATATATTTTTTATTTTTATTTATTTATTTATATATTTACGTTTATTTATTCCCTTAGCTTCATTAAGCTTTCTAATTCACCCATGTAGCGAGCCTTTTACCGATGACTCCCAGACCATACAGTCTTAGGGCACCAAATGAGGATACATACTTAAGGTTCAAGGATTCGAGTAAACTAGGCCACGAATGCTAAGGACTCAACCACCGTTAGGCGTGATTGGTTATGCTTCTTAAGGCACAACTAACCAGCTTAATTAGTGATCAAGTTTTTATTCATTTATCTATATTTTTTTTCTTTTTCTTTTTATATATTATATAAATATAAACAAGTTACTAAGTCCTTGATTAATCCCTCAACATGTAAATGTATTTGTGCTTAGGAAAAATTCAAAGTCTAACTATCTTTCTATTCTTTTCTTTATTAATCTAAATATCCAACAATACTTCTTAATTTGACTTATATTAAGAAATCCTAGTTTAGAATTTCCTTAATTCCTAAGATCAAGTTAATTCTTTTCAAAAATGGATCACAGAAAATATTTTTTTCATTTTTTTATTAATATTATATTTTTTCTCTTTTTTTTTTTATATAAGAAAGAAAATCTAAGAAAATCCTAGAAAATCTAGAAAAAATCATAAAAGCTAAAAAGAAAATTCTATGTTAGTATTTACCCCCCCCCATACCTATCTCATGCATTATCCCCAATGTATGCAAGTAAAATATATACATGAAGTAGGTAAAGAAAAGATGTCACCCCTCCTTCGGTTCGGACCAGTGGTGGTGCTAGGTCCGGCCGACTGCGAACGACGCAGACCTTTCTTGATGCAGTCGAGGCGAGTGACCTGCTCCTCAACTTGCTTCCTTAGTCTAACCTGACCCTTAAAGATCTTCTTCATGCCTCACCAAATGGTAGACATGAAGGCTCGTGAATCAGTTGGGGGTCCTGCTGCCAAAAGGCCAGGTCGTCATCATCCTCCAAAAGTTCCTCCGAAGAGGACTCGGTCGGGGCATCTTCGGGCTGGACACTAGGGGTCCAGACCACATGAAGACAACTATTGTAAGCACTTGTTGCCCTCTCTGGTGTAACAAATACTCTATCGTATGAGTCAAAGACCGTATCTGGTAAGAAGTTTCTACACAGACGAGTGATTAAAACTGGATGCAAGTATTTTGCACCGCGTGTGCTCGTAGAGTTTGTGATGATACTGTGAAAAATAATCGTGTTAATACAAACAGTGTGCTGCCTAGTCATGAGATCGTGAATGATTTGCAGCACAGGCCTATTAAGGAGGTCGTGTGGTCAAGCCCAAGGATATTGGGTTTGATCCAGCATCCAATGCAATGTATGTTTGCGAAACGTCGTACTGGCTTTGAGCCCCCTATCCTGTTTGGTACAGCGAGCCCCCATGATTGTCATGTAATCAATAAATGGTAGGGGGTCGCGATGGTGCGGGTTGCTGGGGACTTGGGTGTAGTCTTCCAACATATCAACAGTTATAACAAGGTCCCCAGTAGGTATGTGCACCATGAATTGGTTGGTGTCAAAGTTAATAGAGGCTTAATCAAGTGAAACTTAGAAGAGCTTAACAAGCTCGGGACAATGGTAAGCCTCATGGTCTGAGTTATCGTAGACTAATGCATACCAATTCCATTCACGAATTCTATCCAAAAAGATGTGGCCATAACCATTAACATCGCTAAAAATCCTAGAAAAGTCTTTCTCAGCAAATATGGATGGGGCCATTACGGAAAATACGAAGGATGGGAAAGAAATTCGCAAACCTCCCCCGGATTACGTGGGGGAAACCAAAACCAGATTGCAGAGAGCAATCGACGAGGAGAACAGGTACTCGGGTTATAGATCTCAGATCTACAGATAGCAGCGACTGCAAGAAAATTTGGCGGCGCTCTAGACTCCACGATAAGGCTGCGAACGCGCGGCTGAGGCCGAGGAAACACGGTGCTTTCTGGGATTCAAGGGTTGGAAAAATTTGTGTGGTGGCGCTTTCTTCTCTCCTCTCAGATCTGATTTTAGATTATAGGGTAGAGAACAAAAGAGAGGTTGGGAGGTATATATAAGGGCTTGAGAAGGGTAGGTTTCCAAATTTGCCCTAGGTAAAAAGTGAAAATTTAAACCCTAGGAAAAATTCTGGTTATTAGAAGGGAAAAAGAGTATACAAAGGGAAGAAAACCTAAGTGCTTTTTAGCATTTAGGTCTATTATTTTTTTTATATTTTGTTTATGTTATTTTCTTGTATAAATTTTTATTTTGTTTTTTATTTTGATTAATTTACAAGGGAGGTCCCAAAAAGATTTACAAGAACACCATGAGAGAGGGTAGAAAGATTTGGTCACATGTACCCGGGTCACAAAGACCGAGTTCAAGAATATCGTGTGACCCAGACTCTGTGGTATAGAATGGCTTAAGTCGTTGGCCATTAACTTTGAACATGTTGCCACTCTTTGGATCAAAAATCTCAATCGCACCATGAGGGGATACTATTTGTACAATATAAGGTCCTGACCACCTAGTTTTCAGCTTACTAGGGAAAAGGTGGAGTCTAGAGTTGTACAACAGAACTTTTTGTTATGGGACAAAATTCTTCCTATAAATGGATTTGTCATGGAAAAGTTTAGTTCTGTGTTTAGAGATCCGAGCATTATCGTATACCTCATTTCTTAACTCTTCCAGCTCGAAAATCTGTAACTTTCTCAAGTCACCAGCTTTCTTTAAGTCAAAATTTAACTATTTTATTACCCACATAGCATGATGCTCTAGCTCCACAGGTAAATGACAGGGCTTCCCAAATATAACTCGATATGGAGACATACTGAGGACAGTCTTGTAGGCGGTCCGATATGCCCATAAGACATCAACGAGTTTGATGGACTAATCCTTATGGTTCTGTCCTACAGTTTTCTCTAATATCAGTTTTATCTGTCTATTAGTAACTTTCACTTGCTCGTTTGTCTGAGGGTGTTAAGCCATGGACAATTTATGAGAAATAGAGTATTTTCGCATTAAGGCTTCAAAAGCCCGGTTGCAGAAATGACTCCCGTTGTCACTAATTATCGCACGGGGGGCTCTGAAGCACGAAATGATATGGTCTCTTAAGAATTTAATGACAACTTGGTTGTCATTTGTTCTCGTCAGAACAGCTTCATCCCACTTTGAAACATAGTCTACATCTACCAAGATGAATTGGTTGCCGTAAGACATAGGAAAGGGTCCCATGAAATCGATGCCCCATAAATCAAAAATTTCTACCTCCAAGATCGGTGTAAGGGGCATGATGTCTCTTCGTGTGATTCGACCCGTTATTTGACATTTGGCACAGAGTTTGCAAAAAGTATAAGCATCCTTGAAGAAAGTGGGCCAGTAAAACCCACTCTGAAGGACTTTCTCAGCAGTCTTTCATGGACCAAAGTGTCCACCATAAGCTAACTCGTGACAAAATACCAAAATACTCTAATGTTCATCCTCAGGAAGACACCTTCTAATTATCTGGTTAGGGCAATATTTGAATAAATACAATTCATCCCAAAAGAAAAACCGTATTTGTGTCATAAAGCGGTGCTTGTCCTGACCTGACCAATTTGAAGGTGTTCGCCCGGTTGCAAGGTAGTTTGCAATATCGGCATACCAGGGCTCTTTACACATCATGAAGATGTTTTCGTCAGGAAAGTCTTCATTGATAGGTATTGTCTCAGTTGGTACATTGGGAATTCTCGAAATGTGATCTGCCACCACATTCTCAATGCCCTTTTTATCTTTGATTTCTAAGTCAAACTCTTGCAAAAGAAGTATCCATCGAATCAGTCTATTTTGAATCATTCTTTTGCATCAAGTATCTTAGGGTGGAGTGATCAGTAAAAATCGTTGTCCTAGACCCTAGTAGGTATTGGCGAAACTTCTCCAACGTAAATACTACTGCTAAAAATTTCATTTCAGTCGTTGTGTAATTTAGTTGGGCCTCGTTGAGCGTCCTACTAGCATAGTAAATCACGTGTTGCCTGTTATCAATACGCTGTCCTAGAACAGCGCCTATCGCATAATCGGAGGCGTCACACATGATTTCAAAGGGTCCAGTCCAATCGGCGCTGAGATTATCGGCGCCGAGATAGGTCTTTATTTTAACTCCTCCCAAGCTTATGGACATTCTTCATCAAAATTGAAGGGCACATCTTTTCCTAAAAGATTAGTTAAAGGTCTAGCAATTTTGTTAAACACCTTAATAAATCTTCTATAGAAGCCAGCGTGCCCTAGGAATGATCCAATATCTTTTAGGCATTTTGGCTCCGGGAGCTTTGTTATCACTTTCACTTTTGATCTATCAACCTCAATTCCTCTATTTGAAATTTCATGCCCCAAGATGATTCCGTGCTTGACCATAAAATGATACTTCTCCTAGTTGAGTGTCAAGTTTTTCTCTATTTATCTTTGTAAAATCAGCTTCAGATGATGCAAGCACTGGTTAAAGGAATCGCCGTATATAGAGAAATCATCCATGAAAATTTCTAAAAATCTTTCCACCATGACAGAAAAGAGACTAAGCATGCAACGTTGGAACGTTACGGGAACATTGCATAGGCCGAAGGGCATTCTTCGGTATGCAAGTGTTCCAAATGGACAAGTGAAAGTAGTCTTGTTTTGATCCTCGAGAGCGATAGGGATTTGATTGTATCCTGAATATCCATCCAGAAAACAATAATACTCATGTCCAGCTAGTTTCTCGAGCATTTGGTCTATGAATGGAAGAGAAAAGTGGTCTTTACATGTGGCGATGTTCAATCTTCGGTAATCAATACAGACTCGAACCTTCGTTGGAAGATGAGTTTGTACTAATTCCTTCTTATCATTTTCTACCACGGTAAAGCCTGCCTTCTTTGGCACAGCGTGGACTGGACTAACCCATTAGCTATCGGATATGGGATAAATAATCTCATTGTTTAGTAATTTCAGAATTTCAGCTCGGACAGCCTCTTACATGATAGAGTTTAGTCGACGCTGTGGGTCGCGTTTTGTCTTTGCATCTTATGTTAAGTGAATCCAGTGTTGTACATGGATGGACTAATCCCCTTTGTATTAGCCATGGTCCAACCAATGGCTTCTTGATTTTCTCTCAACACCGCAAGAAGATCATCTTCCTGTTGTTCCGTAAGATGGGACGCTATTATCACGGGGAAAGCTTCCTTTTCACCAAGTACTGGTACTTGAGATGACTAGGAAGAGCTTTAAGCTCGGAAGAGGGGACATGATCTATCAATAGTTGTTCTTCTTGTAGGGGAAGGATAGGGTTATGTTTGTTTCTTATTCCACTGTGGGTTCAATGATTTGGTCAAGATTGAATTCATCAGACTCCAATTCGAATTTTCCGTCAGACTCATATTCAATCTCCTTGTCGTATTCACTTGTTAATCCTTTAATTAAGTTCACTTCAAACGACTGATCATCCAAGTCTCGAGGTTGTTTTTCATGGTGAAAAACGTTTACCTCTTTCATCATATCTCCAAAAGTCAGACGCATTGACCCGTTCCTATAGTTTATGATTGCATTTGCGGTGGCTAGGAAGGGTCGTCCTAGAATGACAGGGGTCTATGCTTTTGGATTGTGTGTGGGTTGTGTCTCCAGAACGATGAAATCCACGGGGTAAATGAATTCCCCGACCCGTATGAGAACATCTGTAATCTCCCCCTTGGGAATCTTTACAGATCGGTCAGCCAATTGTATAGTAACTCTGGTTGGACGGAGGTCGCCCAGCCCGAGTTGCTGATACACAGAAAAAGGAAGTGAATGATGCTAGCACCTAGATCAAGTAACACCCTGTTTATTGTGGTATGTCCTATGATACAGGAAATGGTTGGACTCCCGGGGTCTTTGTATCTCATAGGAATAGGCCCGGTGAGCAACTCACTTATGTTTGATGCAAGGAAGACCTTCTTTGGGACATTTGTTTTTCTTTTCTTAGTGCACATATCTTTTAAAAATTTGCATATGAAAGGACTTGTTGTATGGTATCAAGAAGGGGCACTGATCTCAACCTGATTGAACATTTTCCTAATCTTCTCCATTTGAGCATTAATCTTGTTATTTGCTAGCCTATTAGGGAATGGTACAATAGGCTTAAGGTTGCTCATCTGTTTTGTCTTTATTATTGGACTTGGAGGTTGACGGTTGTGAAATTGAAGATGGATCATTTTGAGTTGGTGGTATAATTACAAGAGAATTTGACACTGATTTATTAGGAACAGGATGACTAGAAACCTGATTGTCAATTTATTTTTCAGATCTCAAGATATGAACAGTACTGCATTGTCTTGGACCTATGTCTTCAGCGCCATGAATAGGAAAGGGGTTCTTAGGATTAGGCAATGGCTGACTTAGCGGTGTTCCCTTTTGTCTTTCATTTAATGCATTAGCCAGCTGACCTATTTGAACATCTAACCTATTGATAGCTTGGTGGTGGCTGTTCATCATTGAGGCCTTGGTTTTAGATAAGGTTTCAATCATTCTTTCCAAATCTGATAATTTTTTTCTTGATGATTCTGTTGTTGCTGCTGGTATGTGGGCTGAAAGTTATGTTAGTAATTGGATTGAAAATTCGGTTGACTCTGGTAGAAACTGGGTTGATGAGACTGAGCAGGGTATTGGTGTGAGAATTGTTGCCTTGGTTGGATGGTTCCTCCATCCCGGGTTGTATGTTTTAGAGTATGGATTGTAGTTAGGTCCGACATATGCTGTATTCATATTTTCAAGATACCTTTGAGTTAGATAGGACACTCCTCAAACAGGTAATTGAGAGCATCGCAGTAGGTATAATTTGAATCGATCACTGGTGTTGGGTTGACCTGATTCACTTGATTTGGTTCCCTAGCCTCGAATAGTTCTAGCCTCTTCATCAATTGTGTTATTTTTGCCTCCACAGCTATAGAGATTCAATTGAATGTATACCGGTTCTGAAAGTGGTGGGGTTAGTATTCTCGGGGCAAGACTCCCACTGAATGATTTTTTCTGCTAAAGCTTCAAAGAGGTCCCAACCCTGATTCTCATTTTTCTTCAAAAATTTTCCTTAACACATAGTCTCAAGGAGCATCTTAGTTTGGTAGTCTCATCATAGAGTATTTGGCACTGTCACCACTTCTTTATTCCGTGATGAGGACATTCGGCTAGTAAATCCTTAAACCATTCAAAATACTTTCAGAATGGTTCATTTGTTTCCTGCTTAAACTGCATTATGTTTTTTCTGATGAGGGCCATTTTATGAATGGGATAGAACTTCTTCAAAAAGACTTTGAGATCATCCCATGACGAGATGGAACCAGCAGGCAGATTATATTGCCACTTCTTAGCTATGTCCTTAAGCGAAAAGGGAATGAACCTCAATCTAACAGCCTCTTCCCCCAGTTGGGAAATTCTCATCATCAAATACACTTCTTCAAACTCACGAATGAAGAAATATGCGTCCTCAGATTCTAGGCCATGAAACCTAGGGAGTGTGTTAATGAACTAAGGTTTTAACTCAAAATTGTTTCCATCTACCTCAGGTAGAAGAATGCATGAAGGAAGCGGAGTGCAAATTCGGTAGAACTTGTCTTGAAGAGAAGTGGGGTTCGCCATGATTGTACTCGAAAGTGGTGTGCGTGCAAGTGTACTATTCCTAACAAGTCTTGATGAAATTGGATTCCGGTACCACTCTTGCATGCACAATCATAGACAACGTTCACCAATCAAACAAGCGAAAAAGGAAAAATAACAAACAAAAATAAAGAAAGAAAAAAATCACAAGCTGTCTAGGATCCCTGGACCTAGACGACTCCTAACTGGTCGATGAACCGAAGAAGGTTGTTGCTCGAATCAGACCACAGCTAATTAGCCAGGTAGGGGTAAAATACGGTGGAAGGTATCCGTGCGTAAGCAACAGGCCTTAATTATGCCAAACCACGGTATCTTTGAGGCTTAACCTCTTAATCCCCTACCTTAGACACTGATTTGACTAGAGTATGAATCAAAAATAATTTTCAATCACGGCTAATCTCTTATTGAGTCCGGATGTCCCTAGGGGCCAGCGTCTATCAATTTTTATTTAAAAACTTGGGATTGTGAGTGCTTGGAATGTTGTTTTTGGGTCAAGTTCCCTATCTTATCTTATTATTAGGGTGGTGCCCTTAAAATCAATTTGTGCAAGTATACAGTATATGCAAACAAGATTCACTCAAAGCAATTTAAATCAACCAAGAGATGAGTTCTACTCTATATGCTATGCGAACGTACCTTGCTCCAGCACTCTTCAATAGTAAAGTAAATGAATTGAAAAGACACGTGCCTAAAATGTAAACGTCTAATCAATTTTTAAAATTTTTAACAAATGTTTTACTGTTGGTTTATTAGCAGGCTCCTTGTGATGGCATATAAGAAATAAATTGCAGCAAGCTATATTTTTTGCAAAGCAAGCAGCCCTGCAAAACAAAATGTGAGTAATGAAGTCTTCCTTACCGCGAATCCACGGCCAAAACCAAGAAAACGCGGCAATTCAGAGGGTACTTGGTCTCTGCTTTCTAGAGCAGAGGCCCAAGATTACTTATATGTTACTACAAGTCTTGTTTTTCTGTTTTCTCAACATGTAACCTGAAACAGAGAAGAAAAAATTCGTTTTAGATCTAAAAACTCAATAAAAACCGTCGACCCCCCCGACAACGGCGCCAAAAATTTGTTCGTAAGGAGGAATTGAATTGAGCGAAAGTTTAGAGTAAACCGTTTATGTTCGTGTACTGATTATCAAACTCTGAATATGTATGAAGATTTATTTTACTCCTTCGAATTACCATTTGTAGCACAAGCTATAACGGGCCGTATCGCAGGGAAGACTAGCGATGAAGGCGTTAACACTTTTTATGTTGAAGTTTTTGAGAAGAAAAATGAAGGTTCTTCTTTGTTTAAAAATGGAAAAACAAAACAAGGTAGAAGAGAGTGAAGAATTTTTGTAAAGTTTTGTAAAGAAAAGGAAAACGAAATGGAAAACGGAATGAAAGATGGTATAAAAAAAATGATGATGTTGGAAAAAAAGAAAGTTTTAGAAAGGAGTTTTGAAATTCAATTAAAAGAAGGCCATGACTAACTAACATTCTACACTACTAACTTACTAATCTCGTCGGGTGATTCATGCCTCATGTAAATTCATTGGCAATAGTACATCTTGCTTTGTCAAATCAATGTAATGTCCCAAATTGAGGTTGTGATTCTCAATAATGGAACATAGGTATTCACATTTAGGTATGCTAAACAAGAATATAAGATTCCTTAGTCCATCAAAGTTATAACAAGCTAACATGAAATAAGAAACTTGTACAATAGGTGTTAGCATACTAAAGTGATCCATCTTCATATTCCATCAAGGCACTTGTTCAAGAGACAATGCTCAAAATGAGGCACACATGAATCATATGGAGGTGATACAAAGTATTCACTAGAATTGAAACATTACTCATCATCATTAGAAATAAAAGACTTGTTAATAACAAGACTTAGAAATACAAACATCCAACGATTCATTTGAGTTAGCAATCACCGAAGAGTTAGTAGTTAGTATTGTTAGAAGTTAGTTAGTCATGTTAGTGATTAGTTGGCCATAGAAAAGAAAAAACAAGTAAGAAGACATGGTAGAAAAATAAGTGCAAGAAAGTAAAGAACTTGAAAGTAAATACAATAGAACAAGAAAGAATTAAAGAAGGAAAGCTTGAGCCTTTGTATTAAGTTGTCACTTCTTCAATTACAGAGATCTCTCTCACCCTCACTCTTTCTTTTTTGGATCTAGAAGGAGAAAATGAAAATTACAGAAGAAGACTAAAGAAAGCTTAAAGAAATCCTAACTAATTGCCTAAACAAAATGCTATTCTCTCCTCTCTCTCTCCCCCCCTTTACAGAGGCCCTGGGGTCTATTTATAGGCTTCAGGAGAAGATAACGTCCCACCACAGCCGTAAGATCAATCACTTGGTCAACGGCTAAGGAAGTGTCGCGGATCTGCGGCTAGGGCCGCGTTTCCGCGGCAGCATCTTGGCCTTTGCGCCAACGATTTCTCTGACATTCTGTTATGCTGCGTGTGCCCTGCTGAAGCTTCTAGAAGTTGGAGAATATACTTTGGATCATTCCAGAATTGGGCTTCATGGTTGTGGGCTCCTAAAAACCCCTTTAATTCCTTAAAATCCTAAGATTTGTGCCTTCTTCTCTATTAAAAAATGGACCTAAAAAATAAGAGAGAAAAGAAATAAAAATCCTATTTTTATTGACATAAATCATGGTAAGGTGGTATAAAATGATTCATAATGAACTCCAATCAAGGATAAAAAGATGAATCATCAAATCCAAAACAGAAATTCAAAATCCAAGAGGATCAAGGATAGGGGACAAGTGGACGGACACACGCACTTTGATCCTAGCCCAATAGCCAGGATCTTGCCGCGAAAACGTGACAAAAGTCGCATTTTCATGGCCTAGTATTTGAATCAGGAAGAGCATCAGCTTCCCCTATCTCCATACGCTCTCCCTTTTTCCCTTTTTCTCCTATAAATACCTGTAACATCGAAGGAAGAAGGGCACCATCTCAGAGAGAGAACTTTATTTTAGGTATTTCTTTTCTTCATTAATGTAATTTTTATTTTCTTATAAATTAGGTTAGAGAGAGTTGCATGATTAAAAGAGAGGAAGAGTTATTTTGGAGTAACACTATTGTAATTCTTTCTTAAGAGACTTATATTGAAGGTGATAATTAATGAAAAATTTTCACTTTTCTTCATTGTACTCAATCAAGCCAAAGCTCTGCTTTTCTATATTCTTTTCTACTGTTTTACTTTATATCAAGGTAACTCTTCAATACGATTCAGCAAAAAAGGTAAATACTCTTTTTATTTTCTTTTTTAGTTCATTAGTTTAGAGTCACAATTCTCTTTTTTATTTAGTCTTTCCTTTTCTTTTGTAAATAAAACAACACCATTACCATCTCTTCTTCTACCATCTTCTTCTTACCTTAACTTAATATTTTTATTTTTTTTTATAAAATTGAGAAAATAAGTATTAACTAGTTTTGGTAAATTAAAAGAAGAAACTTACACAATGCTTCCATCACTGTCCCTCAATGTGGATCACGACCCGTTAGCCCTAGGCTACATTATAGAATTGAGGACCTAACATTGTTCTAAAGTTTATATTTTTCTATGCAGTTTTGGCTCGATCATAAATTTGTCGCCGTTGTTAGGGAGGGACAGTAAGTTTTCTTTCTTTTTGATTTATGTTAATGAATGAATCTTATTTTCTTCTCTATTTTGGTGTACAAGGGCTAATTTCAGAAAATTAGGAGCTGCAGTGAACATATTGCTACTCTGTGCCTCTGTACAAGAAGGCAGAGCATTAGAGCTCATAACTGTGGTGAACTACTAAATGTAGTTATTTACAGGTTGCTTGATTTTCAAAGGTTAGCTCTGTAGTTATTAGTTTATCTGTTTAACTCATTTTGTATATGTTTCTAACCTCAACAGTAACGTGGTTGCTTTGTAAATAAAAAAAATATTTAGACTCTTGCATCTTAGGGCACGTGTCTAATTCGTTTACCTTTTACATTATTGTTGAAGAGTGCTAGATCAAAGGTATGTGTACATTACATATAGTTTAGAAAATATTTTTGAGTGAATCATATTGCTTGAGTGTTACTTTTTTATTTTATATTTGTACGCTGCACTAAAATGATTAAGGGCATATCCTTAAATAAGATAAGATGGGGAAGTTATTACCCTCCCTTAGCCTATAAACCATCTCCTCGCCCACTAACCCAGCTTAACTTAAAATTGAGTAAACATTGGCCCTAGGAATATCTCAGACTCAAATAGGGATTGACCTATTATTAGAAATTGACTCTTACCAAATCGGTGTTAAAGGTTGGGGATTGAGGGGTGAAACCCCGAAGGCTGGTGGTTTGGCATATTGACCCGTCACTTTAAGCACGGATACCTCCCACCAATCTTGCCCCTACCTGGCCAAATAACTCGTGGTCAGCTTCTGCAATATACCTCCTATGGATAATCAACAGTTAGGAGTCATCTGGGTCTAAAAGTTTGCCCTAATTTAGGCTAGATTTTTTTTCTTTTTTTTATTTGTTTATTTGTTTATTTTTATTCTTTATATCTTTGTGATATGGATTACAATTATAAATTTTCTAATGCATATAGTGCTCCATACTTCACCCTAACATCTTTCAATTCGGATTTATTAACCCGGCATTATATAACTTTAACCAACCAAGTATGCCAGATTGGTCTTATTCGAATCAATATATACCCCAATCCCAGTATTATGAACAAGAATGGGAAAATCATCACCACTTTTCTCTGAGTCAGTGGGGACAACTCCCCCAAGTCTTACTATCAACAACCTTACTAACAAACAGGTTCATATACTCCATACTAAGACCAATCTATAAAACAAAAATCTTCTTTAGAAAAGAGTTTAGAAGTCTTCTTTAAGTCCACATGACAAGTGCAAATTCAATTGAACTCAATTCTCCCAAATAATTCCAAATTCAAGATCCCTACTCCTATTTTCAAGTCCAACCACAACAAGCAGAGCCTGTTGACTTAGAAAAGAGTATGAAATTTATGATTTAGTCTCAAAATGACTATATTCAATTCCAAATGGATTGTCTCCAATCTATCAATAGGCTAGAAGCAAAAGTGAGTCATTTGGTCAACACAATTAATGATAGGAATGAGCATACTCTATCAAACACATTTTCAGCCATTCTTGATTCTCCTAGCCATATTGACGAAGAATTATGGTATCTTGGAAGTTTTAACAAGATTCAATTTCACCACTAAACTTTGGACTTGACCAATATCAACTCATTGATAAATTGGCAAGTTTTTATTTCAATGAGATTAAACTTGAAGATGAATGTGACACTAATTCTCGATGTTATGATTCAGTGCCATTTTTTGAACCTATGCTACTTTGGCATCCTTACCCAATTTGGACCCAATTTTGGAACCAACACTAATTCCTATCTCTATAGAGCTTGAACATGAACCACTTATTTTAGATAGTCACATTTTGTCACTGGAAATGAATATGAACTTCAATTCTATGATTTGAACCAAACTCATGAACCAAATCCAACTCTCGAACCTAAACTTGATTTGAGTTTTATTCCCGAGTCAGTATCGGTTCTTATTCCTTTCATTATTGAACCCAAATCCTCCATTCCACAAAATCACATTCCATTGTTAGGCCAAAGTATAGATCTATATGACTCCGTAATGTTATCCCAAGATTGGTCATATAACCGGAAAAATTTTCATATTAGGATCTTGCATGATCCTATTCATATTGGAGAGTATAAAATGTTAATAGGAAAAAGGTCATAAAAAATGGATTTCATAAAAATCTAAAGTATCTAGATTAGGCAGAAATGCTTAGCTCAATATGACTATCACTGGAACCACCACCTTGAGGTGACAATTTTCCTTCACTTTCTCTTTTTCATGTATTATTGCATTTCATTCATACATTGAGGACAATGCATGAGTTAGGTGTGGGGAGGGTTTACTAACATACTAACTTTACTAATTTAAAAAAAATATTCCTTTCTTGAAAATGAAAATATACTTTGACTTATTTTTGTAAGAAATTAAGTTAATTTTAAGGAATAAGAGTATCATAATTAGAATTTCTTATACTTGATCAAAATAAAATTATTTGTTTATATTGAGGTTAGGAAGAAAGGTTGAAAAAGTAATTAAGTCTTGATTTTTACCTAGATAAAATATGCATACTTTATACACTTACACACTTAAGTTTCTAAAACAAAGATTCTTATCCCTTATATAAAAAAAATATTATATAAAAATCTTCTGATTAAGCTGGGTATTTGTGCCTCTAAAACATAAGTATTCACGCCTAAAAGTAATTTATATAAATAAAAAATCTTAGTTTTGTGGCCTTATTTGCTCGAGTCCTAAGTCCTTGGGGTATTTTCTCACCCAGTGCCTTAAAACCGTCCAGTTTGGGAGTCAGCGACTAAGGCTCATTACATGGGCGAACTAGAAAGTCTAATAAAGCTAAGGGATATTACCGCCATAAAAAAAGTGCAAAAAAGAAACTAATAAGGCATAAGAATTAGAGTTGAAGAATCTTAAGTCAAATTTTCACGGTCACAGGTGCATATGACCTAGGATAAAATAATAGATTAGATGAGAAATATAATTTTAATTCTTATCTTGATTGAAAATAAGTTTTTGAATAGAGACTAAGTTTAAAAATGACTATTTTTGATAATCTTATGACCTATAGATTACTTGAATTTTTACATTAACACTTCAAATATTTTTCCCTTCAAAACGCGTTTTCAAAAATACTAATACTTTTTTTCTTTATGGATTTTGTGGATGCAATCCACTGAAAACCCTTACGAGACAAAACTTGTCCTCTAAGGGTAACCTATAAGTTTAATGGCTTGTTGCACGTGCTAAGTGCAACTGTGATACTTACAAAGTAAGTTAAATTAGATTAGCTCTACTTTCTATTTTGCTCGCAGATGAGCAAAAGATAAGTGTGGGGTATGATCATACACGTGCATTACATATTTTCATATCATATGTGTCACATTTTTGCATTTATATTTAAATAAAACTCTACTATTAATAAATTTTTATGTCTAGTGACGTACATGATAATTAAAGAAGAAAAGAGAGAGAGTGACAGATTTATCCAATTAAATCTAAAAGTTTAAAAGAAAGGGGTTCGATTCAAATTCAGAGTTTCTAGAAGCTATCTTATCTGCTAGAATATCAGATGAGACAAATACCAATTAAAATTCAAGCAAATATGAATTTTTTGAAAGCCCAATTGGTTTTGCTGAGGATAAATGGATGAATCGTCAAATCTAGAATAAAAATTTAAAATCCAAGAGGATACAAGATAGAGGACAAGTGGACGGGCACATGCGCTTTGATTCTGACCCAATGGACAGGATCTTGCCACATAAAAGCGACAAAAGCTACATTTTCGTGGCCTGGTAATTGAATCAGGGGAAGCGCCAGCTCCCCCTGTCTTCATACGCTCTCCCTTATCCTTTTTTCTCTTATAAATATCTGTAACCTCGAAGACAGAAGGGCACCATCTCAGAGAGAGCTTTAGTTTAGATTTTTCTTTTATTCTTCAGTGTAATTTTTATTTTCTTTATACCTTAGGTTAGAGAGAGTCACATGATTAAAAGAGAGGAAGAATTATTGTAGAGTGACACTATGATAATCCTTTTTTGAGACTTATATTGAAAGTGACAATCAATGAAAGTTTCTCACTTATCTCCATTATGCTCGATTAAGCCCAAGCTCTCCTTTATTTATTCTTTTCTACTACTTTACTTTATTTCAAGGTAATTCTTCAATACGATTCACCAATAGAAGTCAATACTCTTTTTATTTTCTTTTTCAGTTCATTAGTTTAGAGTCACAATTTTCCTTTTTATTTAGTTTTTCTTTTTTTTAAATAAAACAACAACAACACCATCATCTCTTCTTCTACCATCTCCTTCTTAACTTAACTTAACATTTTTATTTTTTATAAAATTGAAAAAATAAATATTAACTAGTTTGGGTAAATTAAAAGAAGAAATCTATACAACGCTTCCATCATTGTCTCTCCCTATGGATCACAACCCGTTAGCCCTAAACTACACGGTAGAATTGAGGACCTAGTACTGTTCTAAAAGTTTGTATTTTTTTGTGCAGGATTGGCTCAATCAGTCATATGTAGTATTTAATTTCTTAATTTAACTTACCTTGCACATTGTTCTAACCTCAACAGTAAATTGGTGCTTGTTAATTCTAAAAATGGTTTAGACGCTGCATTTTAGGGCATTTGACTATTTCGTTTCTTTACATTACTGTTGAAGAGTGCTGGAGGAAAGGTATGTATGTATAGCATGTAGCATTAGGAAACACATTTTGGGTGATATATTGCTTAAATGTATTCATTTTGCTATATACTTGTACACTCGCACGAAAATGATATAAGGGCATAACCTGTTAAACAACATAAGGTGGGGAAGTCATTACCCTTCCTTAACCTAAAAATCATCTCCTGACTCACTATCCTTGCCTAATTAAAATTGAGTAGACGTTGGCTCTGGGACATCTCAGACTCAATAAGAGATTAACCTAAGAGAAAAGTTGTTAGAATTTGACTCTTGTCAAATCAATGTCGAAGGTTGGAGATTGAGAGGCGAAACCTCAAAGAATAGTGGTTTAGTATAATTAGGCCCGTTGCTCAAGCACGAATACCTCCCACTGGTTTTTCCCCTACCTAGCCAATAAACTTATGGTCAGATTGCTGCAATATACCTCCGGTAGCCTGTTAACTAGTTAGGAGTCGTCTAGGTCTAAGGTCTAACATAGGCTAGATTTTTCTTTATTTTCTTATTTGTTTATTTGTTTGTTTTTGTTTGTTCTTATGAAAATGAATTATAATTAAAATTATTCTGATTATAACTCAAATTCATATTTTACCTTAACCTCTTTCAATTCGGAGATTACGAACCCGACATTTCATAACTTTAACCAACCAAGTATGCCAGATTGGTCTTATCCGAATCAATTTATGCCCCAACCCAGTATTATGAATAAGAATGGGATAATCATCATCACTTGATCGGTCGCCAATATTGCACATTCATTATCATATTCTCATACTTATTATAGGATAAACTCTGCTTTTTCCTAATTATTGTTTAATTTATTTGTAGGCCCATTACTAAAGGAGAGGGAAGAGAAACAAGCCAAAAAACTCATCAAATTCTGATTTAAATCAGAATTAATTTGAAATCAGTAAATCAGGGCAAATCAGGTCTATTAAGATCGGTTGAAAATCAGTTAAAAATATATCTCTTCAAATCAATCGGTTAAGCCCAAAATCAAACGTCGTTTCGTTAAATTCAGGAGCTACAACGAAAATCTAGAACCAGATAAAGCAAAATCATCAAAATCAGGATGTGTGCTCCCCGGGTGTGGCCACCTGGCCACACCCAGCCCGCGAAAATGTGGCCATAATCACGTTTTCGCGGCTTTGTTAGAGAGTTAGGGGGAGCGTTTGCTCCCCTATCTTCTTACGTCTCTTCCTGTTAGGTTTTGCCTATAAATACAGAGTTTTTCAGAGACCAGAGGGAACGATAATGCAGAGATAGAATTTAGTCCACCTTTTCATTCTTTTTAGTGTAGGTTTTTATTTTTCTTTTTATGTAATTTTCAGTTTTCATTTATGTAATTCAGAGGAGATCAGAGTTTCATAGGAGAATGAGAATGAAGCTTGTGTTGTGAGTGACATCGGTATAAGTTGTTCTTATTTTCTCTTATTGTTATAAAATTGAATCTATAGTTACCTTTTTATGTACTTTATTTTTGTGTTCTTCTTCTTCTTTACTACTTCTCTCCTTGTACCAATTGCTATCCAAGTGAGTCTTATAGCATTAAAAGAGTTTTTCCTTTGCGAGTGCCATCGATAGCTCATGATGATAGATTTTAGTCTCAGTCTGTATTATTTCATGCTTGTTTTGTCTTGATGATGTAATGTGAAAGAGACGAGAATCAAATCTTATGGGCTATGTGTTAATTGCCTCCATTTCAAGGTAACATCGTCGCCAAAGATTCAAGGTAAGCTTTTAATAAAAAGAGGTAAGTAATTATTTTTAATTTCTTTCTTTTAACTTTTAGTGTAAATTACCAACATCAAAATCTTTCAAATCTCTTTCACTCTTTTTCAATTTCTTTGTACATATCACTTCTATTTTCTTCACCTTCTCATTCTACCAGTTTCTTCCTAACTTGACTTTAACTCCATTTTTCTCTTTTTTTAAGAACTAAAAGAAGAGTTTTAACCATTAATTATAGCATAAAAGAGAATTGCTTAAAAAGCTTCCATCGCTAGTCTCTCCTTATGGATCACGACCCGCATAGCCACTTGCTATCGGGTAGTATTGAACACCTTGCACTTTCTATCTTAAAGTTCTGAAATGCTGTATTTTGTGTGCAGGTTCAAGCTTAATCAAATTTTTGGCGCCGTTGCCGGGGAGGGAACAGTGTATTTATTTTTTAACAAGTTTGGTATCTTGTTTCAGGGACGTTAAGTTCAGATTTAGCACTCAAGCTCTACAGGAGAAGACTTGCTATTCTGTGCCCCTACTCTCGAACGTAGGAAACAGAATTTCAAGAAATTACCGCGCAAGTTTAAAAATTTGAGAACTACTAAAAAACTCATTTTTGCAGGACATACCACTTTACAAAATACAGTTTTTGTGTATTATTCTTACTATATTTGATATTCACACTCCCTTTTTTTAACCCAACAGTAATCTGAGTAATTGTTAATTGCCTAAAAAACGTTTAGACTTGCATTCTAGGCATTTATCTAATTACGTTTCTTTTACAATTACTATTGAAGATAGCTGGAGACAAGGTACATATGCATAGCATATAGGTAGGATACATTCTTGGGTGATATTTACTTGTGAATGTTACCTTTTTATATCTTGCACACTCTGCATATTCAATTCTAAGGGCAAAACCCAAACCAAGATAAGGTGGGAAAGTCATTACCCTTCCTTAACCCACAACTATCTCCAAGCACGCACAACCTAAGCCTAAGTAAAATCTGATAGATGTTGGTCTTAGGGACATCTTGAACTCACTAGGAGATTATCCTAAGGGAAAGGTGTTAGAATTTGTCTCCTGCCAATTCAGTGTCTAGGAAAGGGATTGAGGGGCGAAACCCCGAAGGCTAGTGGTTTGGCTTAATTAGACCCGTTGCTTTTGCGCGGATACCTCCCACCAATCTTACCCTGACCTGGCTTATTAGCTTGTGGTTAAAATCTGCGTTATATCTCCTGTAGACAATCAACCAGTTAGGAGTTGTCTAGGTCAAGGTTACCTTAGACTAGACTTGATTATTTTCTCTTGTTGACTATTACTGAACTTGTTTGTGATTGTATTTGTGTATGCAAGTATAGTCAAGAGACCTTAATTCATCTAGGTTAACTGGAAACATATCACCAGCCAAGTTCGAATCAAGACCAGATTCGGTTATGGCTCAACTGACATCTTTGCAGGATATGTTCTATACCATTAGAACCTCACTTCCATCTTGTATCTAACTTCCATCGGTTGATGAACACAACTTTAAACTTAAGCCACAATTCATCTACATACTCACTAAGTTCTATGACTTAGAGTCCGAAGATGCTTAGCTCTTCATAAGAGAATTTGAGGAAGTATGCTTAATGATGAAAATCTCACACCTTACAGATGATGCTATTAGGTTGAGATTTGTCCCTTTCGCTCTTAAGAACTTAGCCAAGAAATGGCTATATAGCTTAGCAGCCGGCTCTATCACATCCTGAGATGGTTTCATCAAGGTCTTCTTGAAGAAATTCTATCCAATTCATAGCACCGCTCTCGTTAGGAAAAACATCATGCAGTTCAAGAAAGAACCCATTGAACCATTTTGGAGGTACTTTGAACGCTTCAAAGACCTTCTTGTCCAATGTCCTCATCATAGAATAGAGAAATGGTGACAATGACAATTTCTTTATGACGGTTTAGACTACTCAACCAAGACTCTCTTAGAAAGCATGTGCCAAGGAGGATTCTTTCAGAAGGATGTAAATGAAGGATGGGATTTATATGAGAATCTAGCTAAAAAGACCATCTAATAGGAAACAACTAGGGAAAGCTCTAGGAATTCAAACTCCATCTCTTCAAAAGGAGGTCTCCATTTAATTGAATCATCCATAGCTAACGAGGCAAAGTTAGCTAACCTAGCGAGAAGACTGGAAGCTTTAGAAACTAAGGAACAAGTCCAGTCATTCAAGTCAGCCCAAACTAAATTCCAACTCCGGGTTGTACTTATTGTCAAGCCATGAATCATGTGTTTGAGGAGTATCCTGTATTTCAAGCTCAACAACACTTTTCAGAACCGATAAATACGGCCTTTTCAAGATCGAACAATGATCTTTACGCACCAACGTACAATCCTGGCTGGAGAAATCACCAAATTTCTCATGGAGCCAACACAACAATGATCACCTACGGTCGAACCATGCAAGCCACTTCCATCATTCCAATAATTCTTCCAATCATCAACCCCACTTTCCAAATTACGCTCACAATTCTCCCAACAATATTTCAAATTATCAACAAAACTTTCCCAATCAAGCTCCGCCTTCTTCCTTCTAGAATCCTCAACTTGAAAGAAGAATGACTGATTTTGAGAAAAATATGGAAAGGTACATGAAGAAGAAAGATTCTCTCATGCAAACAAAACAGAGGCTAGAGGGTTAAATGAGCCAATTAGCTAATCCACAAAATGAGAGGCAAAAGAGTACCTTGCCCAGTCAACCAATTATGAATCCTAGTAATTCTCAACAAGCTCATTTGGCTGAGGATCAATTATTGAATCAATATAATGTTGTTCATATATTGAGGTCGAAAAAGAAAGTTGATGATCAAGTGTCAACACCACCCAATCCTAGTCAGCACAATCACACTCAAGCATCCACCTCATCTAGTCCCAATCCTTTCAAATCTGGTGAATCTAAAACAGATAAGTCAACCAGTCAGGTGTACAAGCCTATAATACTATTTCCTAATAGGCTAAAGAACAACAAACAGAATCCACACATGGATAAAATAATTGAGATCTTCAACTAAGTGAAGATAAATGTGCCACTCCTTGATGCAATCTAATAAGTCCCATCCTATGCAAAATTTCTTAAGGACATGTGCACTAAGAAGAGAAAGACTAATGAACCTAAGAAAGTCTTCTTAGCCACTAACATTAGTGAGCTACTGTTGGGTCCGATCCCTATCAATTATAAGGATACGGGTTGTCCCACCATTGCCTGCATTATAGGACAAGCCGAGATTAGTCACGGACTTCTTGACTTGGGAGCGAGTCTCAACCTACTTCCATTCTCAGTTTATCAACAACTCGGGTTGGGCGATCTTAGTCTAACTCGAGTCACAATCCAACTGGCTGACCGTTCTGTGAAAGTTTCAAAGGGAGAAATTAATGATGTCCTTATCCGGGTCCGGGAGTTTATCTACCCAGTTGATTTCATAGTATTGAGACACAACCTGTGTCCAATCCTAGGGCTCAAATTCATATTATCCTAGGGCGCCCATTCCTTACTACTGCCAATGCTATTATTAATTATAGGAATGGGTCTATGAGATTAACCTTTGGGGACATGACTAGAGAAGTTAATATCTTGAACCTAGAAAAACAACCTCATAAGATAAGAGACCAAACATTTGAGGTAAACTTTGTTGAAAACAATTATGATGAAGAAAGTGAAGGTATAGAGAATAAGTCTCTGTTTCTTGATAAATTATTTAAGAATGAATGCGATTATCTTAATGATAAGGCATATGTCAGAGACCCTAATTTTAGAGTCCCCTTTAAAAAAAGAAAATTTGATTTGAATATCTTCACTTTCGCTGAGCCAATTAATGATGTATCGCATGAGAATATAATTCAAGAACCTCCAATTGACCTACTCTTTGAAAACCTCTTCCAAAAAGAACTCATGCGTTTGGATGAACTGACTAGGGATATTTTGGTTAAATACGCACCTCCAGGGGAAAGTGTTGACCTAAGTTTTGAGGAGATGTATGGAACTGAGTTAGAATTTCTAAGCATTCATAGTGAGAAAGTTTCAACTGAGAAGTGTGATGGTGATCAATTTTTGAATAACGAATGTAGAAATATGAGGAAGAAAAACCTAAAGAAGGTGAGACTGGGGAAAAAGAGCAAAAATGACAAAAAAATTGGCCTCCCTACTATGCCCTATAAAGAGGGCCCATTGGAATGATGGAAAGAGAGCTAAGGGATGAAACCGAAAAATATCTAGGTGTGGGAGAAACATGATATTGTACATATTTTTATATAATATATGCACCTCTTTTACATTCCATTTCATATATCTATACATTTCTTTCATACATTGGGGACAATGCATGAGATAAGTGTAGGGGAGGCTCTACCATGACTAACATGACTAATATAAGTAAAAAAAAGAAATATATATAAACTTTTTGAAAGGTAAGAACAATATTTTGATGTATTTTTTTGTAAGAAATTAAGTCAATTTTAAGGAATAGGAAAATCATAATTAGTATTTCTTATACTTGATCAAAATAAGATGACTTGTTTGATTTTCAGGGTTAGGAAGAAAATTGATGAAAGTAATGTAGTCTTGATCTTTACCTTGAAAATATGCACACCTTACACAATTAGGGTTCAAAAACAAAGACTCTTATGCCTTATAATATATATATGGTGTGTGTGTGTCCGCGCGCGCGTGTGTGCCTATGAAAAATAAACAGATCTAATTATTGATTAGCTAGGTGTTTTGGCCTAAGAAAGCCTTGGTACTTATGCAGAAGATAATTAGATAAGTTTGAAATATATATATAAATCCTCTGATTAAGCTGAGTATTTGTACCTCATGAAGCATAAGTATTCACGCCTAAAAAGGGTACATTTATAAATAAAAACTCTTGGTTTCGTGGCCTTGTCTGCTCGAGTATTTAAATCCTTAGGAGTATTTTCTTACCTGGTGCCCTAAGATTGTCCAGTTTGGGTGTCACCGACTAAAGCCTCGATACATGGACAGATTACAAAGCCTAATGGAATTGAGGAATAAATACCACCAAAGATAAATATAAATAAATAAGGCATAGGAGTTAAAGTTAAAGAACCTTTAGTCAAACTTCACGGTCACGAAGGAGCATATGACTTAGGGTAAAGTAATAGACTAGATGAGAAACACATTTGACTTCTTATTTTGATTGATGACATGTTTTTGAATAGAGACTAAGTTTAGGAATGAAAAGTTTGATATTCATATAACTTATAGATTACTTGAACTCTTACAAATATACTTCAAATATTTTCTCTTTTCAAAATGTTTTTTGAAAATACTAACATTTTTTCTCTTTTTTTATAGATTTTGTCGGTGCAATCCACTGAAAATCCTCACGAGATAAAACTCATCCTCTAGGGGTAACGTAGAGGTCTAACGTTTTATTGCACATGCTCAGTGCAATCGAATGACCTGAGAAAGTGGTCTAATAATTGATTAGGATTAGTTTTGATATTTTGCTCAAGAGCGAGCAAAAGATAAGTGTGGGGGTATGATCGGTCACATATATTGCATATATATTTTCACGTTACCATGTTTATTATCTAAATAAATTATATTAATAAGTCCTATTTTTCTTTATAAAATGCAGGCTCATTGTTAAAGATAAGAAAGTGAAACAAGCCTAAAAGCCCATCAAATTCTGATTTA